>JAPYZA010010262.1:0-18733 GCA_030522685.1 Eupelmus azureus | reverse complement strand
TAGTATATATTTTCATGATATTTTTAGTAAATAAAAATTACTTTATGGATTAAAACTTACATTTTGAACTTTTATAAAGATTAAAATGTAGGTTTTAAAGTTTTTAGTTCCAGATTTCGCACTTTTGAGCTTAGAGTGTATAAAAAAACCACTGAATATATTTCAATGTCAAAGAGAGAGAGCGCAGCACCCCGGTATCCTTTTCCTAAGTAATTCTAACGCCCGCTTCGTATCTCTTTGCCCAAGTTTACACCATGACTCAGCCAAATTTAAAGCTCTGGAAAAAGGATCTTGCGCGCGCGTTCTCATAGCACGGATCCCAAGATTCTCACTATCCCTCGCGAAGCGAAAATAAGATCTCGAAGAGGCCGTAAGGAGGATCGCGAGCGAGCGAGCGAGAGGCCGATGAATCGACTAATAATAAAATGATGAATTGCCCCCCAGCGGGCCAGCCCCATTGTTGTGCGCGTGGCACTTAATAAAGAGCAAGCACGCGCGCGCATGCTTCTCTTTTGAAGAAATCGCTTTTGAAAGTATATAGGTATCTAGAGGCTCTGCTTCGTGTAGGAAATTCGTCCTCTCCTGGCAGCAATAACGGGCGAACGGCCTTGGAGGAACGCGGTTACTCAGGCACTTGTAGCATTTTCGCGGCGGTATCATCGAGAGGGAAATGATGACTGGGAACGAGGATGCTGCTGCGAAGGAGGAGGCGTATAGTAGGTTGCGGGATCGCTCATAGGTATTACGTGAGCTAAAAAGAGAGAGAGAGAGAGAGAGAGAGAGAGAGAGCCTATATACAAAAAGTGACTTTGACTGTCGCTGGTTGCAGGTGATGTAAACCTCACACTAAGTATTACCAAGTCTATGAATGAACAGAGCCGGTGCCGATGTGAGAAAGAAGAAAAAATGTAAGGCCAATTATTTCAACTTTGCTTTCACAAACGAATCTAGTTATTCGACTAAGTTGCACTAATTTGTCTTGCTACAGGATTTGCTTTATTGTTCAAGTATATCTTAACATTTGAATTTCTAAAAATAATTTTTTTAAAGATCTAAAAATAAAGTATTAACAAATAAAAAAAGAGAATAAAAAGAAAAAAGTGGAAACATTTTCAAAAGTTACTTAGTTAACGCTAAATATTTCTTCTCATTATAATTTTTATATCTTATTTTAAGAGTGTTGTCAATGTTTTAACTGTATATTATAATAATTATATTATTGTAAATACGTTTGTCTACAAATATATTTTTAAGAAAATTTTTTTATCTCATTAGATGAACGTCGTGTAGAAAAACTGGGTTTTTAAGTATTTTTTTCACTCAAAATAGATCTGGATGATCTACTTAAGATACACGTTAAATACATCACAACAAAATTTATAACGGCTTTACAGCTCGTTTATTAAGTATTATCAAAAAAGCCATTCATTATGATTCATGAATCTAAATCTACGCCTACTTATCTTGTGTAATATAATGTTTTTAATTGTTCAAATAGCCCAGAGGGCAAATTTTTTTATTCAACAATATTAGTGTCAAGCATTGCTTTAGTAGGTTGCTTTATAAATCGATCGAAGTTGAAATAATGCTATTACAAAACGACAATCATACATTTTTATTTTGTAATTAACACTAAAACAATAATTATATTTTCTAAATGGTTCTTTAAAAATGGATTTAATTAACTAATAGGTCTACATTTATTATAACCTACGTTTTATCAATTTATGAAAACACTTTTTATTCATCAACAAAAAAACAAATAGCTACAATTATTTCAAAAGCGAAAAAATATCAATTTATTTTTATAAAAACTTTAATATTGGTTTTTAAATTACAATTTTTTATAAATATCTTGTAATTTAATTTTCAAGTTAAATTTTATCCTCATTTTTTCTTTTTCTTTTTTTTGTTCTCTGTTGCACCAATTATATGACGTATCCTCAATTATAAGACTGTATGATTTAATTTTAAGTGTTAATAAAGCTGACTTCATAGTCAAACAGATGCTATAAGCATAAGCAAAATGCGCTTTAAGATACTAACTTAAAAGTATCTTAAAACAAAGCTAAGAAAATAGTTTGACAACTTTTTTCTGCAATTGATTCCCTAAGCCCATTTATTTATATTATATGCTATTTACTTTCAATTACCGACTCAGTCTAAATAATTAAAATATTTACAAGACTATTTTTTACATATTCAGATATTTGTATTTACACAAACAAATACTGCAAAATTTTAGTTATAAATACACCTATTAATTTATTCAAATTTTCAAAACAAAAAAAACAATAGCAAATATTTGCCTTTTAACGGTATCATCGAAGGATATCATGTGCATATCAAATAGCTGAAAATCTCGCAGTGAAACACGGGATATACCTTACCAAGTGACGTCACAACGCATATACATCTGAAAATCTCAATCATTAAAAACGAAACATTGGCTCTTGAGCGGAAAACACGAAATACTTGTACGCGTATAAGCGAATGAGAAAGTCGTGATGAAAAGAACATGCGCATCTAACATCTTTATTAACTTGATCGGGCGTCCATCCGTAGATGCATCGTGCGCGTATATTATGTAACGCATAACGGGCATTACAGCATTTTATTAAGCAATTAAGTAACGGTAGCAAAGCGTTTCTGTAATGTAGTTTAGAAGTTTGAATGAATAGATCCACGATTAATTAATGCGAACTGAGTGATGGACAGTGACGTGAGAAACATTCCGTGCGTTTTTTAAGAAAAGAAACAGATTTTTTACATTATGATCTTCTAGAAGATGTAGTTCACGCTATTAAAAGCATTGTCTGATTATACCTGGCTGTTTCTACTAACGCATTCTGATTTATGCAGCGTTACAATAGCTCATTATCTTCAAACTCTTATTTACTAAATAGAATCACCTAACAATATCGATCGTCATAATTTTCAATCCCCTCGTTAATCTTCTACGCCAACCCTGAAACCAAAATGCGAACTTCACTCATCAACATACAATTAACATTTCCAGACACATTTTAAGCAAGTTACATCGCTCTCGTGGCGCCGTCTTTCCAGTCTCTCCTTCCATTTCTCTCTCACGACGCAAGTAATCACGCGGGAGTTAAATCTCCCCGAAGAACTTGGTTACACTGCACGCATATACATAGAAAGAGAAAGAGAGAGTCGCGCGCGTTTCACCGTAATTTACTTCCCGCCGCGAATAATTTCCAGGGAGCCGCAACTTTGCCGCAGCGTCTGCAAAAGTCGCGCGATGATCGACTTTGCGAGCGAGCGTCACGTGATATAGCGACTTGCCGATATACGAGAAAGCGCACTAATAGCGTGTAAGCGCAAGTGCTTATGACCGGGGCCCTTATCGTGGATTAGGGACGCACAAAGAGAAGGCTTCTCGTTAAGGACAGAGCTTGGGAGGGTTATTGAGCGTCTGATGGTATTGGCGATGCAGTGGACTAAGAGGGATATAATCTGCTGGATGTTGGGATAATAAGCGGCGCTTAGAATTTATTACGAGTTGATCGTGAGGTAAATAATTTGAGACGTGTATTTGAAACGACGAAGAACTGTTAAAACAATCAATGCGCATGCTTGGGTAAACATTGAAAGCACGCATATTAGAATCGAAACACTCGTGACTTTTGTTTTTTCTTTTTAAGTACTTCGAGCAGAGAATCGTAAATAATTAAGATTGAAATCAATCCTTTAAAATGCTTTCTATGGTGAAATGTTTTAACACAATAGGAAAAGGACGCTCCGGTGTAGTTCTCCGATTTTAAGTGTTAGATTCGACGGAGCTTTCAATGCGGCGCGCGACTGCTTTAACCCCAAATAATCTCGGTAGATGATCTTGGCGCGACTCCTAATACGAAGCAGAGCTACGCAAATTATTCGCAGAAAGAATTAGTCTCGTGACTTATTCGATGCGCTGCTAATTCTGTCGAGTTGTTGTTTCTCGAAAAGAAAATCCCCTCTGTGCCCTTCTTCGAATACGTCTTCGTGATCGAGACTCGATCTGTACCGTGCTCGCAGTTCACGTCAAAAGAAAATCCGCGCGCAATAAAACGGCACTCCCGAAACACTCGCTAAAAGAAAAGACGACGAGGAGAAAGAGACATTAGAATAATTGTGCGAGACTCGGAGCAAAATGCAGGTCTCCATATAAAGAAATGTTTAGGTTGCAAAAAAAAAATATCGACACAGGAGAATAGATAACTTTTGTCTTGACGTTTTTAATGTACATGCATATTTCTTTTATTTGCTTAAATCAAAGATAATAAATAATTCTTCTTATTGTTGTAAAGATTACATTATTATTATTATCTATACCAAGTAAAATAAAAAATAACGTTATATAAGTAAAAAGAAACTAGAAAAAAGTAAAATTAAAGACTGCAATAATAAAATGTAAGGTCGTAATTGTAAAATTGAAGCTTGTAATGGATAAACTACATAACGGAGCACGACAAAAAAGGCAATCGCCTGATGCGCGCAACATTTTGCAGCGTTGAGAAATTTTACAAACTACTATTAATTAAGCCGGCTCGCACACGGAGACACAGAGGTAGGGTCGCGCACGTACTGGACGAGCTCTCGATGCCATTATGCAGCCTGCCTCCCCTAATGCGAATTCCGGATGATCCTATCAGGCTGCAAATGGGGCGTGAGCAAGCGGCAGAGCGAGAAAGCGAGAAAATTGGAGAAAATTTCTTCATCTGAGCCGGGTAGCCGCTATGCGCAGTGTGCAGCTCAGCTACCATTGCCGTGCGCATGGCGTATTAATGGAACTGCTAATGACTTATTACCAGAGGCCGTTATTACAGTCACGTAAGTGCCTCAGACGGAGAGAGAGAGAGAGAGAGAGAGAGAGAGAGAGAGAGAGAGAGAGAGAGAGAGAGAGCTAGGATATGTACGGCGCGAAACATTGTTGGAAATGCTCGGATATATATGTACGCTCGTTGGTGTAACGATCCCCAGACGCCGGTAATGATGATATAGGTGAAGAGAAACGTCTTTGAGCGGCGCATCGTCGGATGAAAACGGACGGCGCTCGTTTTCCATGCGCGGCGTGCGCGACAGAAAAAAATGGCACCTACACGCACGCGCGCTGATTAATCGCGCGTTTTAATTGCGTTTCTTTGACTTAATTTCTTCTCGCCGAGCGCGGTTTTATGCTATTTCTCAGCTCGAGCGTAGATTGCTTTTCGCGCAGCTCGATTCTCCACTCGTCAATTTCCACTCGAGTTACGTTTTCTGCCCCGACTTGCGTGAAAGGGGCGCGCTAACAATGTGCGCGCGCTCTTCTGTAAACGCAGAGAAGTTCGCTTCGGCAGTAATAATGAATACAGCGTGGTTGAGGCTGTAAAATCGGTTTTCACCGGGGAAACAAAAGTAAAGTGATGTATGGAGCAATAAATGGATTGATCAGTGTAGTTCGCAGCGATATCTTGCTGTGCTTACAGTTGTTTATTTCAGATTACAATATCGCAGCTTTGATTATTATTAATTTGTAGTTGTGAAAAATTGATTTGTTATTAAAACAATTATTTAATATTCTTCGGTAACTGCAAAGAAAAATAAGTCAACTTTCAATTTAAGTACTTTATTCAGGTTCGCCCCTCTATAAATCTCAGAAAAACAAAATTCTTTGTTTTATTTAACTTTACCTTAAAGCAGATAAATTGTTTCGAGTTACTCCATCCAAGTTACTTTGCTTCTCCTTTAGCACAAGTCCAAGTATTTATACATAATTTCGAACTTAAAACTAAAGTAGCGCAGTCACCACGAATTATTCCATAATTGCTGATCTACTTATGCAAAATAACTGAGGACACTTGTATCACGCGTTCCCATAAGCCTCGACGTTATCAGAACTGAGCTAATCATATTAAGCGAAACAAAACAATTCAGAAAAATTGTGGCAACCGTATCACCAAGAGCAGTGAGAAAAACATCAGACCTACTCGCTCAAAATAGTTCAAGTGCTCCGCTCGTGCAATATCGTTAGGAAACTCGGAAAATTTCGCACGTGCGCGGAAACTCAGTTTTCCATCGCGATATACCCAAATGAAAAAAAAGAAAACATTGCGCAGAAAAATGAAGCAGCATCAATTCCCTCTCTTTCCCTCTTTCTCTCTTTCTCTCTCTCTCTTTCTCTCTCTCTCTCATAGTTTCGCAATGCCGGCGAGTTCGCACGATACGCGACTAATTAGAAATGTATGTTTTTTTCCGTCGCGTGGCGAAACTGGCCGCGCTATGCGCACAATGCAAGAGACGTGTGGCACAAAGAGACGCTACACAGAGGCGTGTCCCTCTTCTTTATCAACGAATTAGGCTGTGCGTAGTCTTTTTTCGCGACGCGCGAAGCTCGTTACTTTTAGAGCTAAAAGGGCAGCGACGCTGGGGTGCGAACGACCAGGGCGCGTCAAGCGCAGAAAAATTTAATTTCCCTAAGTGTGACACAGCTCGAGATCTGATGAGCATAGAATATCTTTTTGAGGGAATTCGCGTGTTTTATTAGTGATACGTTTGATTTTTTGACCATGAGGAATACGTGGCGCGTATAATAAATTTTACCTAGATACAAACTAATTTTATTACAAATTTTTTCGTTGCACATAAAACCTGCACCACCACTGAAATTCCTCCAATCTCATTTCAAAGTAACTGCCTTAAAATTTAGTACCGACGAAGCACGTCTCCCGCTGGAACGCACGTGTTATACCGCTTCGTTAATCGCACTAGTCGCACTCGCTCCGCATTTTTCCATCCACGCGCCCGCTTCGCATTCTCGCCATAGCTCCACCCTGTCGATCCGCGTCGGTTGGCTTACACATTTTTTTTTTGTTCGATTCGCGTTGCGACAAAGCGCAACGTCAGCTCTTTTGAATCGAGAGCACGAGAAAGAGAGGTTTGTGTGTATGTACTCCGAGCCCTGGGTTATATTGGCATCGCAGAGCGCGCGCACGGCCGTAGAAAGGTCGCTGTCGAATAGCGTACCTCTCTTGTTGTCCTTTCACCCGTTATTTGTTCATTTAGAGCGTCGAAAGCGCGCACGGAGCACACCTCGATCACTTACAAGCTCGGCTCTCTTTCGCGCGCCGGCTCGGTTACTCGCGAAACAGAGCTAAGGAGGATCTGCGCGAGGTTTGCGCTTTTGGGAGTGCAGAGACAAATTTTGGATTGAATTTAAATTGGTAAATTTTGTTGGCGGGCGAATTCTTCGTAGAGAGTTGAGAAAAGCCGCCCTAAAAAATGCACCGCTCTGCGATTGTGTGGCTTCTGAATGGGTGCGAAGAGTACGCTAGGAACATGGAATTTTCATCAAGATATTTTTTTGCTGATCTTATGCCTGTGCATTAATGCAGTATACATGCTTCTGTGTATGGAAAGGCAGAATCATAATTTAGTTGCGCATAACGTAATTTGATTTTGTACATTCGTTTGGAAATAGTGAGAAATAATGATAATAATTAACAATTCTGGAGTACTTTCGCTGAGTGATACATATTATCGTATTTATTAATAAATAAATAAATAAATGAATAATAACTTAACTAGGTATTTTAAGCTGTTAAAATAATTTACTAAAATAATAGTATACACATAATAATAATCGTTTATATTCAGTGGATATAATCGAAACGATTTTTGATTTTCATCGATTCAAATACAAATCATTTGGTAGCTTCAAAAGTCATTATTCTTCGACATAACTATTTTATGATGCTAATACTCATTGGTAGTAGTATAAAATCTTTGTACTTGAAACTTTCAGCACTGCTTTCACAAATATGGTTTTATGCATGATATGTGAAATTTGTATGTGTAAATGAAAACTTCGTTTCGATTCGTCTTGCAATTTCATATAAATCACATTTAAATAAACCACCATTTTTAAACTGCATATTAAACTATAGCCACGAAAAACCACCTATCTTCAAGAAAACATTTCCACGCAAAAAGCTGATATTTTCTTCGTGCATATATCGGCGTACTCTCTCTCTCTCTCTCTCTCTCTCTCTCTCTCTCTCTCTCTCTCTCTCTCTCTCTCTCTCTCAGACAAAGCAACTGTCAGCTCCAGCTAACCTCGAAATTTCTTTACTTCAATTTCCTTTGTCCTCCAGCCGCTCTTCTCTCCACAAAGCTTCTTCTGCATATTTAACTTGGACTCGTGCACCCAGCTCACTCTTGCTTCTCTCTCCGCATTAGCCCTGCAGCTTCGTTTCCGTTTGATAAACGACTGCTACTGGTTTCTGCGCTGCTTGCCCGATCGTCCTCTGCTTCTGACGATTGCTCGATCGATAATGCGCTGCACACGTATACGGAGCCTCGCTGCATGCATGAAAATGATGCTCTTTTCTTTGACACCGCACGCGAGCTACCGACTTCTGCGATGTCCTTTCTGCGATTTCTCGTAGCGCGCAGCGTGCGCCATGAAATAATGCACAAAGAAGCGCTACTGTTGACATTTGGCTAAGGGAGGACGCAGAGATATTTTATTTGCAGACGGATAAATAAATTTGAGTAGTGAGCCAGACATCTGTATTGAGGTAAGTAAACGTAATTACAGGTGATAAAAATAATTCTGATCTTTTGTTTACTTATTAGTTATTGAACTAATATAGAATCCATTTCAAAAGTACAGTGCAGTCTAACCGTACTCGGCTCAATTCTACTGTTTTCGTCTTGCCGTTCCTTTCCTCAATCTACTTATCGCAGAAAAAAGCGGCGAGGCAGAATAATGTCAACAGCAATGCTCCGAATAGACTTCATGCATTTCCTTAACTAAAAGAATAATCTGAATGGAAAACGAATTCACTTCTTCTTTTTCTTGTTGAAATATCAAATTACTCGGTATAGCCTTGGTTAATAATAATTAAATACACACTTGTCCCTGATCAGATAAAATTTGATGAAATAATTATAAAAAAAAGTCGTCAGCCATCGCTTCTTTAATCATTAAGAAAAACAATCAGAAAAAAAACAAGAGAAAAGTGCTGAGTTCTCGATCTTATTATCTCGAGAGCGCACATATTCACTCATAGTCCCAACCCTCGTGCAGTCTTTTGTCGTTCACTTGACAAGAGAAAGATATTCTCCGGAAAAAGTGCATCTCACATGTAGGTTCAGATTACCGGCTCCTTAGAAAAGGCTTGAGTGTTTTATTGAGGATCGCGACGTACGGCCGCATTTAACTAAAAGGGCAGATCTTGTGATGATGAAAGTTGGTTACTTTTCAGTGGATGAATGTGGTTGCTTCTTGAGAAGTCTACAAAGCAACGATTATAATTAGATGGAGAGCCGTAAATTGATTACAACTTTTGGTGTATAGAAGGATTCACGTGTAAGTAGAAAGGCCGTGATGAAAATTAAATATTTACTTTAGTGATGCGAACCGGTTGCGTTTGAGTCAATAACTCGTGTGCTAGACAAGTTTTTTCTTCAAATTTTACATAAAGTGTTAGATAGCGCTCGGTCGTTAGAAATCGTTTGATGTACATCGAGTGTAAATCCTATGTTTATTCAGTGTGATTCCTTCATGAGTATGTGCATGTCCTCTCGAAACACCAACAATTTGAAGTACATATTTTATGTTTATCTTGGAGCCGATATGACGGATAGTTGGGATTGCAAGAGAGACGTGGAAATTTATGTCTCGCCTGTTTTGTTATATGAGTTGCATAAAATGTTACGGCTTAGCTATATTAATTTAAAAAACAATACTCAAAAACTAATCACGGCTGAATAATCAAACAGCCAAAGTAATAAATTCAACAAAGGGAGCAGTAACGCCGCGCGCAACAGTTCGCCTCAAAGACTTTTCCACCAGCATTTCTCGCTGACACTCTAATGATGGATCTGAAACTTTCACACCGATTCGATGTAGAGTAGTCATCGTTTCTAGATCCCAAACGCGCTTCTCATGATCCTTTGGCCGCGTGTACACCTGAGCCAAGCCCAAGGCATCCCATCCATTCACGCGCACATACGATTAGCCTAGTAATTCTTTTCTCAGCGCAACATCCCACCTTCACCGATGTACATTACGAGAAGCCCGAAAAAAAAGGGACCGATCCAATACGTAACACTTGGCGAGGCGCGAGTCTATAAGGCACGCAATCTCTGCACCCGGCGCAGCATCCGCGAAGAGCGTTCACCTCTCTTACAACGCATCCACCCACACACAGAGATACGCATACACACACACACACACACACACACACACACACACACACACACACACGTGTATAGCTCGATCTGCCGAGCTCTCACGCAGACCGAAAAACCCATTGAAAGTGCGCGCGGCTGGCTTCCTACTCTCCCGCAGCCTCCGAGATGGCATCGGGCGCTGCATCTTGGAGACTTCCTTACGTAGATGCGCTCTGAATCCTTCTGATTTGCGCGCGAGCTGCTTGCGCAATTGGACAGTCGCGCGGTGCGCGTAGGCCAATTTTGAGGCCGCGGCATCGGTGACGTAAGGGGATTTTGCGAATTCGAGCGACGAGGTCGGCGGAGTTGCGGGGGAACATTTTTGAGGGGGGAGCGGGAGGTTTGCTCTTTGTTTTTAATGAGGATTGTTAGCGCGCTTATTCAGCGTTAATTGGCTCGCGCTGAATATAGACGGGGGGACCAGATGAATGATGACTATTGATAACTCGGCGGCATGGTAATTTCGCAAGTTTTAAGTGAGATGTAGTTACTGTTTATTCGCGAGTAGCTTTCTTAATAGAAGGTAATCCATAGCCCTCGCGTCGCCTCTGGAATACCGAGAAAACCACAAACTCGGTATCGGAGAAGCAGATCAGAATTTACAAATGTTATGCTACGTCTTGAATATCAGTCATGGAAAAACTTTATATTTATAGTCGTAGCGGATTTCTGCAGCTTTGTCATCAATTAATTGCCAAGCGAACCGTCACGTACGCGTGAAACATTTATTCAGTCTCCAATTACACTGCTCGTATATAATATTTTGTAAAGACCTCGCGCCAGTCTTACCAGAGCCGGGATTTTCTACTTAACGCTCCTAGAATCCGTTTTCATCGGTCTCGCGAAGTTCAACCGTTCCGCAGCACCTATATACTCCCAAGACGATAATCATAGCCTTAAATTCCATATAAGGCCAGTCGGTAAAAGTGACACCAATTACTTCTAAACATTGAGAACTAACGAAACAAAAACGCACCCGCGTCAGCAGCCACGTAATAACGGGGCGCAACGTGAGCATGCGATAGCATCTCTCTCTCTCCGCAACTCTGAATAAAAGCAAACAATTATCGAATCATGCTAGGCTCTCGCCCTCTCGCAGCAGGCGCTCTCGGTCTCGCCTCCGAGAAATACCATCCATACCCCTTGGCCTCCAACGCTCTGGCAATCGTCCTAGCTCGAGATCGCGCCTCGCTCTCGGCGCTCGCGCTCTCGCAGAGAAAGAGAAAGAGCGCGCACGCCGCGCGGGAGAAGGACGCACTTGCCCTCTCGCTCGGCTAGAGAGGAGCTCGCGCGCTCGCGCCAAGGAGAAGAAGGGAGGAGCGCTCGCTCTACGAGGAGCCCTCCTGCTCTCTCTCTCTCTCTTTCTTTCTCTCTGTCTGTCGCGTCCCCCCATGCTGCCGCCGCCGCTGCTGCAGCGAGGAGAGAAGCGAAGGACCATCTTATTAGGCCCACACGCTATATAAACACAGGCAGCCGGCATGGCGAACAGTCAGCCAGCGACTTTATACGCCGTCGGGAGCCCGGCCGTACATGCGTAACGTGCAGCCACTCTTTGCATTTGCAACGATTCTTTGTGAGTGCAGGCGTCGCCGACGATTCTGTGATTTTTTTTTTACTTCGTTAAGCTTCTTTACTTTTCTCGGCTTCTGCTTGTTGCGCTGTTTGAGACGTGGATTTTTTTTGTTTGGTTGTTCGCGCGAGAGGAGGCCTTCTGGGTGTTTGTTCGCGGTGTGAGAAGACGTATTCGGAGGAAAGTTTATGGATGTGCGGCGCGGAATGAGCTAGTCAAGCTGCGTGCTGAGATAGGAGTTTCGCTGTGCCGGGCGAATAGACTTGAGAGGAGGCCGGTATTGTTTATGGATTTGTATAATGCAAAGTTAAATTAGTGAATCATCGTCGCGGTAGGTGATTGTTCGCCTACTGCTCGGCTTAGCGGTTATATTCACTTATTGCGATAATGCTTCGTTACTTTGACTTAGCAGAACAAGTTTAAAGGAGCGCTTATAGATTGTACGCGCTTGTAACTAAAGACTTGATTTTGTTTCCATAGTGAAGGTAGCAGTATTCTGTTAAACTATTGTGCTATTCGTATAACTTTCATTATTGTTCTTAATAAAATTATCTATTTTTAAAGTAAATGAAATATAATATTTATAAAACTTTTTGAATCTCTTAAAGGTCTATTTTTAAAAGCTAGTATTAACTTTAAACTCAACATTTTGCAATAAAAAAGAACATGGAATATTTATTTAATTACTTTAAACTGAATATAAAGATGCAATAAATGTATACGAGTAATTAACTGTGTAATATACTGACTTCATGTTACTGCCTTTCGTGATGAAGACTTTATGAAACACTGTCTAAACAGCTGTATGAAAATTGATGCCGTCCAATTACTCACTTTTCATTAAGAAGAACTTGTAGTATATTTCTCTTTACACGGTTACCAAGCATAGATTCAGAAATATTCTCGAGAATTTTAATTTATCTCAATAAATATTTTCATCCGTAATAAGAATAAATAAAGTATTAAGTTTAATAAATATTTCAATACAAAAATGTTACGTTAATTATTATTACATAGCTGTTTATTTATCTTTTTGATTCAATTACATATTTCTTATCAAAGATTTACCATTTAAACTCAAACAATATAATTTAAGTCAATATAAAGCAAAATTTTAAAGCATAGTTTAATTAATATTTACCATTAGATAAATTTCATTTACCATTCTATCTTGATTAACTATTTTTATTGAAAAACGAGCCAGACGAAATAAGACACCCAAAGGCCTTTAATACTTAAAACATTTCCACTTCACACCGTCTTATTAAGTTTAATTAATACGAACCTCTTCATATCCAACTTATATTACTCTCAAACCAAACAAAAAATAATTACAAACAGCCAACAAGAGCCGAGAAGATTGTGCGTCAAATAATGATTCATTCTAACCAACGGTCTATACATTTTCAAAAATAAAAAAAAAAAATTCAACCAAACAGTCCAAGGAAACAGCTTGCAAGCTTCAACGCAAGCATCAGAGCTGAGAGCAGATTCGATCGGCTGCTGATTGAGGCCGCCGAGGGATCGTCTTGAAAACTGCTCGTTATCGGACGGAGAAGGAGAGGAGAGGCCGAGGCGGATAACGAGCCATCGTCATGTTCCTAGGCGCGTCACGAGTGCAGGTAAAGTATCTCACCCGGTCTTACGTAGGCGTGAATTGCTTGGATTTTATTTGCAAGATCGGGTTTATTTGACGGATTTGAGAGGGAGAGCTTTTATACGTAGAGACGAGCTGATACGAGGAGTCTTATTCCGTGATATGTCAGAGGGCTAAGAGATTTTAGCGGTGCTCGGATTTTTATGGGGGCGAAAGGTTTATTTTGTTTATGGTTGATTATGTTTTTTTATCAAAATGTACATAAAACGACGTCATAGAAGACAAAAAGTTTGATAAATGTTTTTTTTTTTGTTTTTTGAATACCAAAGTATAATAAAAATCGTGATTCTTGTTAACTTAACTAATTTTGAATTCAATAAAATCTTAATTAAAATATAGTTACAGTATCAATTATTAATGCTAGTTAAATTTTTAGTTTAATTAATAAATACTACAAATAACTAATATTTCTAAATAGACTAAGAAAAAAGCGTACAAAAATCGCCAAAAAATAATAATAATTAATTGCCTAGACACACGTACTCTCTTAAAAATTCCCTAAATAACTAATTAGTTTCGAGGCGAGATAGCCGCACCAACCCTTCGCGCGATCACGTACCCACTCTCTCTCTGGCCGCAGCTTCAAAGTGTAGCGCCGCCGCCCACGCCAACCCATCCTACTCGTATCTCCAACCTGTATCTTGTCTCTAATCGTCTGTGTGTTTGTGGGTGTCTACATCTGTGAATGTATGCGTGTGGGTGTCTCGCCAAGATACGGCGCGGCTATTTTGAAATTTCCTTTGCTGCGATGCTTATCAGGCGCACCAAAATTTATCCGGAGGACGCCATAAGGTGCAGGTGTAGATGCAACGCGGACACACAAACAGGCACGATAAGCTGGCCTTGATTCTGTGGGAAAATTCGCTGGCTACTAATTGGATTTCGGTTGTGTTTGAAAATGAAAATCGAAGAGTTGGAGATAGTGAATTAAATAAATGAAATTTGGGATCATTGTTGAAATTATTTATTATTCATAATAATAATTTTAAATTCATTCGTATAAAATAAAATTTAAAATAAATTTAAGTTTGAATTTTAAAATATTAATTATATTTTGATAAATATGTTAATAAATTTTTATGAGCTATCAATTAACATATAAAACTTAAAAGTACTACTATATACCGAATGATTTTACCTTCATGGAAACAATAAGGCCATACATTATCTGAATCCATCATTCTTAAATTGAAAAATGCATATGTCGTTACCGTGAGTAAGAAAAACATCGAGAGTACGATGAAAACCATACGGTTGAATGTACACAAAGAGTTCAGTTCTCTTTATGTGAAAAATGTAAAACCATCTCAATTGTATCTGTTCTCTGACAAGACAAACATACGTTTGTTCGATTTTAGTTCGCCATAAAACAATCTATAATATGATTTTAAATTTTTGATGCAATAAAAGAATGCTAATGTATAAATTTATGAATTTTTGTATATTTATTGCAAATATTACTACGTGTTAGTTATCAAAAAAACTTTCTATTCACTTTTTATTAATCAAAACACAGTCCACCCTTCACATAAAATACTATTTTTCGAAAAAATCCTCAGTATTTTTCTAGATTACCCATCTTTTGTTGGGAATCTCCAGTGCCTCTTTAAAGCACCAGCCTCCGCCCTAATAAAAATTCGTAAATCTCCCCGATGTGCAGGTAAAAAAACCATACATTCCCGATCGCACGGATAAAGCCGGCCGCGAGTGAGCGCGTCCAAAAAAAGCGCAGATATAAACCAGCGACAACAAATTTCCAACATCAGATAAATATTTGCCGTGAGCTTTGGAATAACAACGCACAATATTTATCTCCCATAACAAAACTCTCTCGGCTGGCGCGCGACCGCCCGCGGCATCCGATCCTCCGAGGCTCCCGTCGTATTTATTGTGTACACACGCAGCCGCGTCCTCTCTTTCATCGTATAGAGCGGGGATTTTTGCGCCCACGCTCTCTTTTTCTCATTGTCGAAACACCGCGCACGCGCCCGCAATACTAGCGAAAAGGCCTTTTGAAAAATCTGATCTTCGTCGGTCCGCGTATGTGTACTTGGCGCGTACATCGTTCGCTTTATTTTTTTGTTAGTTTTTTGAGAGGAATTTCTATATTCGCAGAGAGGAGAATTTGTTTTTACGGCGCCTCAATTTTCCTGTCTCTGTTGTATCGTCGTGGGACTTTTGAAATTTCGTCGAGATACGCGCCGAGGCAGTAAAGCGATGCGGATCGGATGTGTATTATATGCAGACGCGCGCGAGGCCATTCTTGAATTTTTGTTCGCGCAAATGCGAGAACGATGAGGCGAGCTACCGTGCTGGAGCCTTTTCCGCGACGGTCCCTTATGAGAATTTCATATTTTTTCGGATAAGCTTTACGTGTCTTCAGCGCTTGATATTAATATCTCATGAAATTTGAGTAAGGTGCATTTAATTGGTTCGTAAGATTGTACTGTTAGTATATTTTAATATTTTTATGTATATACATTTAAATCAGTGAATATGCTTTCACGTTTACAGTGCTTTTGCAAAAATCATAAAAGGTTGCATTTTAAAATATACTTAAAAAAGAAAAAATAATAAATAAAACATGTAATATCAAGAAGCAAGAGTCAAAATCCAGCCAACTGAAAAGAAAAAGAGAATGCTCGCAAATGCAGAACGCTGCTGTATCCATACGTATATCCACTTGCGCGGCAGTCGCCGAAAGTCTTTGCCGTCGGGCGTATAGCAAAAGAGTCGGCTTGGCGGGCTCGCGGGAGAGTCGCGTGACAAAGCAGTTACGCCGATATACGTATATACATATGCGCTAGGTGTACACGCGGCCCTCGACAAATGAAACTGTCGCCGTTGGCTTGAATAATCGCTCTCTTGTTGCCGGTATAAATTACGGCATTTCAGATCCTTTCGCGCTACTCGCGCCGCGCAAAGCCACACACACACGCGCGCACGCACGAGGCGCATCGCGCGATATTAAAACGGAAAAGACGGGATGGAACGACAGGATATCCACGCTGAAATGTCAAGGAGAGAGAGAGAGACAGATCGAAGCCGTGGCGACGCGATTATTCTTGCGCGATCGAGTTTGTATTGTGTCTCCTCCCCCGCGCGTGCGATTGCGGGTATAGAGACGTTGACGGCGCCGGTGCGATGACGAGAATGGCCTTCATAGACGCCGAGGCTGAGCTATGGTGAGAGAAAGAGATGCTTGCTTGGGTTTGAGATGGGGTTTGAGGTTTATGTTGTTAAGCGTTCTGGATTGTATGGAGATGGATTTTGCGTTGGAGTGTGCGTGATGGGGGGTGTGGAATGATATGGGGTATGAGAAAAAGCGTGTTTGTAATATTGAGATGTGGAGAAGACGTCTGAAGTATTGAAAAAAAGAAAGTTTTAAATTTTTTATTAAATCAAAATTCATTATATTAAATTTTATATCGTAAATTAATGTATTAAAAATAGTATAACATTAAAAAAGAATATAGTAATTATATTTTATTAGATCAGCATGACTTAAAATAAAATAGAAACTATAGCTGTTTTCTATTATTTTTTGTCTCCAATAACTTTAAATAAATATTTTTGTCGTATTCTACGTTCTCAATTTAAAATATTTATTTCATTGAAAAAAATATTTATTGTTTTATTACAAAAAAAGTTTGAATATGATTAATCTTTTTTTCAATTTGTTAAGAAAACCTTTTTTAATAGATAAACGAATTGTAATAAAAAAAACTTATCTATTATACATAGGAGATAACATTTCTCTAATGAAAGTCGTTGAAATGTTAAAAGTTACTATTATTAGCAACTCGGCCGTTATTTTTATAATCCATAACAAATTTAGTGCTTTTTCTGTTTTATTCAGAATAAAAGCGTTAACGTATCATAAATCATTTATTTACTATTTAATTATTTAAGACTTAGCATATATTAAATCACTGAATCTGAGTAAAAGCAGAATTCTGAGAAAATGTTATTCAAAAGTTTGGTCATTAATTTAAAGATTCCCAAGACCATCATCAATTAAAGCTAACTTAGTATTTTTCTTTAAAGTTTTTATGCATTTTTAATTGCAGTACATCGAACGCTTTTTTAAAATCTTAGTATTACTTAAAGCATTAAATTACCGTAATTAGAAAATATCAAAGCACCATAAATCGTAAAGAATCCACTTACTTCTCCATCTAACTAGTTGTTCAGGTTCATTTTGAGTTTCTTTTATACGTAATAGCGTTCTCCGTTAAATAAATTCAGAACCACAAATGAATGTCTCACTATAGTAAGACTATGCAGGCATTAAAAGAGTACAATATCAATCGTTACTAAAATCTAAAATATTTATTGTACACAAATCGGTAAATTAGAATTATTCATAAGCATATAACTCATACAGTTGATGATTTAACCTCCAATATTTATTAGAAACTCTCATTAAGATTTGCATCTATCACAAATCAACTGCAAATTGTTACGATAATTATTTGAATACAGTAGAGAAAGATAAATTTTCAATTTTCTTCGCCATATATTCTTATAATTTACATAATTCAAAAACAACAAAACCGCTACAGATAAATAAGAACAAATTCTCCTCAAAACTTCTAAATAAGTACCTCATTTTCTAACTAGCCCATTAATCTACAAGCGATACCTGCACCCTTTCAACATCCAACGAGTCTTGCTCGCGTTGTCCATAATTCTCGTTAAGTACCTCCTTGCAGGCTGGCTCTTCAAACTCGCGCGTAAACCCCAGCGCACGCAAACGAGCAGCGTCAAAAGAGCGTTTGCTCACGAAAAAAGATGTTCCACCTTTTCACCTTTACTTAGCCAATATACACTCGGATCTTTGATCTATTTAACGCGATAACCAAGAGGTTCATTAGCTTGCCTGCAAAATAAGTAGCTTATTTATTTCATCGTCTCGGGAAGATAAATGAAAAAGACTCGCTCTTTCAGGATGTTAAACTTCTTTTTTTACGTACCAAAAGGAGCCTTGCGTAAAAAGGACTGGATAATCTCTTACTCGATGCAGTATCTCCACACTGTAATAAGTCTTTGGCATAGACGGCTTGTACATTGAAGCAATTGCCTGAAGAGAGAGAGTATGAAGCTGAGCAACTACCTGTATTACTTGGATTTCATAAACTGCTTCGCGAGGCTTCTTTAATACGGTAGAAGATCAAGGGTGGATTATACTCGAAAAATTGTTTCTTTTTCTCTTACAAATTAAATCTATATCTAACTTAACCTAAATTTGATTCTCGCGCTTATTTTAAAACGACCTATAAGAGTCG
>JAPYZA010010261.1:0-12916 GCA_030522685.1 Eupelmus azureus | reverse complement strand
AATCGAAAGTTTAATCGAAATGCAAAGTTTTATCGAAATTCGTGACCAAAAAGTGGGGCTAGTCTCCTTGTCAGTATAATAAATACTTCACGTCTTTACTTATATGTACACTCGAGGGCATTCATAACTCGTGGAATGTTCTGAATTTATAATAGGTGAAGTTAACTTCTAACCAATAAATATGTTTGTTAATGGTGATACGAATATATTAAGGTGCACTCAAGATTGGTGGCTCACTTCAATATTTATAAATTCAAAAATATCTCGCAAGTTACGAATGTTCTTTAGTGTACATTCAATATTAGTTTTATTTTTATTGGTAGGTTTCATATTTACTTGAAAGTCATTCGCATAGCAGTTATACTGCAATTAGACCAGTGTACTCCATTGCTTGTTCTTCTTTTATAACTCATTAAATAACCATCATCCCAATTACAAGGTCCACCCGGAATATCTCTAGATTCTTCTCCATCATGCGGTACACCGAATCTAGAATAACAATTTTGTACGTACGAGAATTTAAACTCTATTTAAACATTTGATTTAAAATTTTGATTATTTTTGAATTTTATTCAGGGTATTCCAAAAACATTCAAATCATCTTTTCAATAGGATTTAATATCAAAATTATAAATTATTTTTATATTTTGATCAACAAAATGAAAATTATATTCAAAGATCCTGAAGTAATACTTACACATGTGCTAATTCATGCGCGGCAGTAGTTATGCCATTGTAACCACCTTTATCTCTGATAACTGCAGTTGAAGAATTTGAATCTGTCAGACAAGTAGTATTGACATTTGCCAAACCTTCAAATATATGTATTGATTAATGTAAAATTTCTTCTAATAATGTAAGAATAGATTACTTTAACTTTAAAATGTTTAATTTTTGTACACACCAGTAACATCATCAGAGACTGTTCCATTAAAGTAATATCTCAATTTCTTACTGTATAACAAAAATTGTCTGTTATAATATGCTATAAATTATATTATTTATTTTTTTAGTTTTACTTACTGAGTGATGCCAATGACTACGTCGTACGAATCATGAGAAAAATTTGTTTGAGTAGCAAAATAATCTCCAAGATCTTCCAATGATTTTTGAACTAAATTAACATTATCATCGACATTTTGCTCAAAGTATGGTACAGCAGATGGTTCCTAAAAAGTATATCTTTGCCTTAACGTGATTGTGAATCATAAAGTGATTTTTAGACAGGTTTTATCACTACCAATACTTTTATGTTGATAAAATTGAAAATCTAAGACGAATACACAATTATATACAAGATTAACTCATAAAGAATACGCTTACAAAATTTCAGTTTGATCAATAGTTTAAATTTTGATTTATATCCAATCGTTCAAATTTTACTGGTTTAATATTAGGAATTAATCTTAAATTTTGCAACGGTATTTTTTATGGTAAAAATTAATTATCAAAAAAATTTTGCTTATTTATCTTATATTTCAAATGATTTTTTTTTCTCATGTTTTATACCGTTTGAATTGAGGTACTAAATAACTCATAAATAATTTTGATATATAATAATTCAGCTGATGAAATTCGAGGACTTCGCGTACTCAATTTTATCATATGATTTAATAAAATTGCAGAAAACACTAATAAATTTATAAGAACTAATAAACATTAATAAATACTTTGTATATTATATATGTGCATTTTTTATGTTATATTCTTTCTAAAAGAAGCATACACCCTTTAAAAAATAATAGATCTCGATGCACTTTCATTTTCAGTTTAGATTTCAATTTTCGATCATAATTTTATGAGATAAAAAATAAATAATTAATAATCACCCTAGGAACAATAAGACCAGCGATATTTAGTCGCACCCTGGGATCGGTCATTTCTCTAAATCTTAAGTCTACAGCATTCCAGAAACCAGCCATATATTTTGCAACAGTTTCTACATTACTTCCGTGAACTCTAAACAGTAATAAAAATGAGAATTAATTATTAATTACAACTATGATAATTTTGAAAAATAAATATTTGAATGGACTTACCTGTAAGTTTCATAGTCAATAGTGATCATGATTTTCGGATAGACGGTATCAACATCATTCGTATTAATACTTTGATTGTTATGTAGATCCGAATCTAGAAAATTAAATAATCTTAAAGAAAATTTTTTTGATTTTATCAGTTCAAATTAAAAATATAAACTTTACAATAGGTACTATAAATAGTTTTTATATTATTTTATAAGAATATCATAACAAATTTTACTGATAAATAGTATAGTATGCCACGCGGGAAGTAAAGAATTGGCAAGTCCATAGCACGTGTAAATTGCCACCCGAACCGAAGGCGATATTATATTTTCATATATAAAATATTCGAGCTATGTTATAATTATAATTACACAATATAATATAATATATTTTATATTTTATTTTGCATGATTCGGAAATACTGCATTTTGATTGGTTGCTTTGTATTTACGTTCTGAATCTAGAGGTGAAACACTCTTTAAGGTAAAATAAAACTATCTTTATCTTCTTTTAATATATAAAATTCCGCTTAAAAGTATTTACATTATATTAAAGGGACAAGCCTAAGATAAATTCTTTAAAAGTAAACAATATTTATTACTATTAAAAAAGTAGGTATTAATTTTGGTTAGTATGAAGTTTGTGTATATCAATAATGTATTAAATATTATTTGGCATGGCTTATTTCACGCTCACTTAATACAGATAACTTTTAATAAAAAGATAATAAAAAATTGTCCAACACAAATAAATAAATTATTATTAGCAGAAGAAATATAGGAAATTTTTTTTTCTAATTAGAAAGTAAAATTATCTTTGTATTTCCAAAAATATCTTTAACTTTCGAGATCTTCCAAGTCCCATTCATATTTCTATCTTATTTTAGTTTAGAGGTATCAACGGAATCATGGGAAGGCATCCAGGTAATATTAGAGTAAAAAGGCAAAGACATCACCCAACCATCACGTGATCGACATACATCGGTTAACTATTTTGTTTATCTATTTAAGATGGCAATTAGGTCAATTCGAGCATCAATTAGCGCCAAAGATAAGCAAATAAAATAAACACAATTAAAAACAGAGTAGAGTAAAAGAAAAGGATCAAATACCACCCCAAACTTAATCTTATTTAATTATTCATTAATGAATAAATTAACTGATTTAACAGCAGGTATCGCTTAATAAATCCAACCGATTTTTTTCATTTAATTTAATACTTAATTTTTAAAACTAAGAAATGACGCCTAACAAAACTTATCTATCAATGCGCAAGTATTCATAGCAGAATAAATATTGTTAAAATCGAAAGATTTGCTTACGCACGAGGAATTACCTGTATTTTCAATCGGCTCAATGGATTCGTCATCATCTACATTGTTTGGTATGACGATATGATGTGACGTTTGATTGAAGTCATTTAAAAATGGATCATAAGAATAGGGATCTTTAGAAAACGGGTCGCTTCTATCCAGCAATTTTTTAACAAATGGTGAGCGGTCAAAATTTCCGAAATCCTCTAAAATTTTTCTATGAAGTCTTGCGGGGACAGGACGGATAATAATGTTATCTCCGATAACACCGTCCTAGGAAATAGAAGAATTACTGATTAAAGAATTATCAATACTATCTTTAAATAGTTTATATAAAATATTACTTACAATATTGACATTGTCGTTGGAATCTCTCTGAACAGTTACTGCAGCTCGGTTTTTCAAATCATGATATAAATCAAAATTATCGGGTAGAGGCTACCATAAAATTTAATTTAGAATTTAATAAAAAGGTTTAAAAAGTTAGAATTTTTTTTACAAATAGAATAAAATATTAATTCTTTATATCTTACATATTGAATAGGAGTATACATAATCTTAGATTTAGAGTTTTTTCCGAGAGCTTGTAGTTGTCTACCACGAAAATCTTCATCTGCTATAAACACACGAGTACGACTTCCTAATAATACATTATTATTTTGCTCCAAATATAAAGTGTAGTTTCTGTTAAATGCCTTTAAATGAATTTCTTTTGTAGATTCTTCATCTGATTTATGATATACTGGTACCACTTCATATTTTACATCATGTACTATAAAAGTTAAAAGTTTTATTTAAAGAATATCAAATAGAATAAACGCAGTTACATATAATTGATAGCAATTATTATTTGCGAATAAATATTTTCTCTTATACTCATTAGTCTTTAGTCTACTTAAATGTAATAATTTAGTCTAATAATTTTAAAAGATTCGAGTAGATTTTCAAATTCAATTAAATATTATAAGTTGTAAAAAATCTAATTAAGGTATTTGTTTCTCAATCTATAGTTTATGCTTCTAGAAATATATATTTGCATAAACATAGTTTTGTTATAAATAAACACTCATGTTAAATTTCTAGAAGATTTACCGTTTTATTTCTAAGTATATTCGATCAAAGTTCACTAATTTTAAATATATATAGATATACTGCAATAGAAAAAGTTGAATTTTGAATGAATATATTTCAAAATATAGACGGTGAATCGATCTGAAATTTGGCGTGTGTGTTTATAGGAATACTACGTTTATGCAAAAATTGGGAATTTTCTCGAATCAACAAATATTTCTTAAACGCCAACTATATAGATTGGGAAATAACTAACTTAAGTTATAAAACAGTAAAAATTTATTAGAGAATATATATAAAATATTCTTTATGTAAAGCAATAAAATTAATAAACTATTAATTATTTATTAATAAAAAAAATTAAATATTCTTACTAAATATAATAAATAAACAAAAACAAAACTATAATATATAACAAATATAAATATGCAGTTCTTTTTAAATTGTGGTATAAACGATAACAAATGCGTAACATAAATATTTTTATTTTATGTGTTTTTATACAAGCAATGTATTCTTTTATTTAATTACTTGTTTAAATTAGTTTTTATCTTTCAGAAAAATGATGGTTTAACGGATAATCCACTGTTTTATTATAACATATTCCAGTGTATGTAATAATATACAATTGTATCTAATTATTGTATGTAATAATTAAATGTAATTCTATTAATGTGTTATAACGAAACCATCGAATATTAACATCGATATTTTTTTGAACTTATAAATTCAACGTTAATAAATTTACTTACTTTCATTATGTTTGCGATTAAAAACTGCTTCTATTTCTTCTTTTGTCATATGTTCATGAAGCTAAATAATCAATTTAAATTATTAAAACATTAATATTATACATACAGTTATATAAAATTTTAAATGTTTTTAAAAAAAGCTTACCTTTTTTTGTCCATGAATTAATGAAACAGCACACACACAAAATACTAAAATTTGTCGAATCATTTTTACGGAATGTTAGTTTTTAATGATTAGCAATGCATAAAGAAACGGATTATCTTTTAAAACACTTAGAAGTCTGGTAGATAACTTTTCGTTTTTAATTATCTTCGTTGACTGCTTCACCGTATCAATTAGAATGAAATGTTTCTCGCTCAGGTACCATCGATGATTTTATGTATCAAGTATTTATTCATGATGATAAACCAAAAGAAATATTTGTTTAAATTTAACAAGATGTGCCATTATATCACGTGTTGAATGTTATTCAAGAAAACTAACATAGTGTAATGGTACATAAATTTGAGATACATAGATTAGATTATCTAAGAGCTCTATCGTTATGAACATGATCAATGATATAAATAATTTTTGATCATAAACAGAAACCATTTATTGAATTATTAAGACTAAATTAAGATAATGCTCAGAAACATTGTGAATATTATTACTTCTTAACAGGCATTTTTATCGTCATATAGACATAAGTAAGACATAAACAGTTTATTATTGCTTAACGAAAAAATTATCAAGATTTAGAATAAACAATTAAAATTATAGATTTATTTATTCATTAAAAGTACTGACAGTTGATTTAGTTAACTCTTCCTTTTCGCGTTCTGATGATGTCATCACTTTTGGGGTTAATTAATAGATTAATCATTTCTAAGGTTTGAATATTAATAAAAATTTTATAAATTAAATCCCTATTGTATACTTATAAAGTTTATAAATATACCTACCTGACAAATGACTACACTCTCAATTTTTTCGCGTGTTTAAAAAACGTTAAAGATGTCCGCTCTGGTAACGATAAATTGAATCTATAGTTTTAATTTTAACTTTTTTTAATATATAGGCCGCTTTTATCAATATTTCTTCTAAACATTTGAAAACGTTATTAAAGCGACAAAGCTCAGTGGTTCTTCTATCAATGTTTTAGAAACGTAATTTCATCGTTTATTGTGGATTATAAATAAAGCCATCATAATATACCATGGGCATCAGTTTAACGTCTAATAATATGATTACAACATTCATATATCAATCATATTATGCCGTGGTTTATCTTTTAACGTTTAAAAGTCTTTTAAGGTTATTAATATTTTCCCATATTTTGTAATTTAATATAGAAGAAAACATATTTTTATTACTTGAAGACGATGAAGCTTAGTAGAAACTGATTGGAACAAGAAGTCGCTTAAATCTACAACAAAGCAAACAATTACCTTTTCCTGATCGCAAGTTAATTTTGAACCATTGTATATTAACAGAAAAATAGATTAATAATACGCATTTCTTAAGAACGTTCAATTTAAGGATACTATATACTTTTGTGAAAATTAAATACTGCACAAAAATTAAATTCAACATACTACAAAGTTTTAGTTAAATTTATAATTTCGTGAGTAAAATTTTAACATGAAATTCATTACATTAAAATTGAATTATACAAGAAAACAAAAAATTTACAGTGTATATAAATCATATTTTTAAGTCTTTAATATTTTTTTCATAAAAAAGTCAATTGTTTAAATTAGCTTCAGTATTGGAGCATATTCGCACAACAATGTGCATCGGTTTTAAAAACATCGATTTGAGAAAAGCGCGTTTAAAGTTTTTTCTAGTGAAAAATTACAAAGGTAGTCGCTTGAGCCACGCCTATTCCCAAAGCCGTATCTTCATGAGTTTTGCTCTGATTGACCTGAAACTTTGACATAATATTCTCGTGATACCATACGTTCATTAACGTCAATAAACCAGACATCGATGTTTTAGACCCCCTAGACCCTAACCCCCCCCCCCCCTTAACTAATGCAGAAAAATTAAAAACAGATATCAAAATAAGAAACTTTTTGTAGAACAATTTTATTAAACTGAATTTTTTATTCTTTAGGAATCTGATAACCTGTAAAAGCATTAAATTCCTGTTAATCATTAAAAATTTAAATTTATTTTGAGAACGATTATAAAAACTGCTTTATTATAATGACGAGCTTAATAAAGTTTGTTTATGATAAAACCAAAGTACTTTTAAAGCTGTTTGAATATGAAGTTAGCGGATTATGAATTTTTAAGTTCCTTAGATTTAAGCATTGACAACAGAAAAATACATTATTTTTGGACGTTAATCTAAATTATTATTGGGAAAGAAGAAAAAAAGTGTTTAATTAACCTTACAAGAATACTTTATTTCGTTATTTTTTTACAATATTCTTTTTACATTTTTTAGCACTTCAAGAGTACAATGTCAGTATTAACAAACAATACTATCAATATATTGAAGTAAAACCGACAAATACACAAAAGATTAACAAGGAAAATATCAAGAATTATACTTGAATAAATTACAGAAAATACCTTAAATATTACTATTTGAACTGTGTAGTTCAAATACTCGAACATGAACAAACCAAATTTGGCGACAGTAGTCTCGCTTTTCGCAAATTCATAAAGTGAGAAAGTTTTTAATCGCAGAATTTTAAATGCACGACAACTGCCGCTTCATGGTGCGACCACTAGTCGTATAAATAAAAATCAGATTTTTTATGAGGCATACGCTGATCAAAGTACTAAAGATATTATTTTAATTTGCTTTAACAAAAATTAAGGAAGGCTAGTCTCGCGTTCGATCGTATATAAACCTTTTTCATCGATAACTAAATACTATTAAAGTCTTCTCTAATCCTCTTAATTTATTTAATAATAAAGAAGAAGTGAATTAAACGAAGAAGAAAATAATTAATTTAAACTGTAAGCTGTAAAGTTGTACATTAGAAGAATCTGTAAAAAGTTGTTCATAACAAAATCAAATTCACAATTGACTAAAAAAATTGAAGTTTATATGACAATTTTAACTATTATTTATAGATACGCCGTAGAAATATCTGGCAGTTTCGTAATTGTAAGTTTAGAATTATTTCGAATGCATGATACAGTACTACATCTTTGATTGAAACTGTGTTTTTGATTTTACAATTTCAATCAAACCTTCTGTACAATTATCATTTTTTTTTTTCAACAAGAAGGCTTTCTTCAGTAAGACTTTTCCACTGCGTATCAAAAATAATCTCTTTTTATGTACTTAATTCAATACTTTCTTCTAAATATACAATAAATATATTTCTGATGAGTCAAAAAGTTACGATGAACGAGAGAAGACACATCGTTTGCACTTTTGCTTTCCAACATGCCGAATAAGAATAACGACATGCTGGCTCGTAGTGCATAATAACGATAGTAAAAAGTCGCACGCACCTCTTTTTATAAACTTACGTTTTTTCATGTTATCTTTTGTTATCGTGATGCGTTTGTCATTTTTTTTCTGTTTTTTTGTTTGTTTATATCTTTGTTTCTTTAAATGAACAGCGAGATCAGAGGATTTTCTGATACTTAAGACTGTAGTAGGCCCGAGTGTGATAGCTGTAGTGCCGGACCTTGGGCTTGTAGCCCATAAGTATGCCCATGTCCGACGAGCGTTTATGGCTTGGATTCACGTTCTTCTCGTCGTACGTCCTGATGACGCGCTCGGACCATTCCTGAGCTCGTGGTGTCTCGCGGTAGATTCCCTTGTTCCTTTTGTTCATCCAGTCAATCACGTCGTTGTAATAGTTTTGCCTGTAAACACAAGTTTATGGGCACTATTAGTTTGTGTTACAGAGAAGAATGAGAGTTTTCGAAATTTGTGTAATTAAATAAATTTGTTTCAATGTGACTAAAATCAAGTATTGCAGCTTCGTGGTAATGTGGCTTTTTATTATTCAAATAAATCGGATTGTCGAAATCCAGAAATTGTCAATTTTTTATAGATTAAAAATTTTAGGTATTGGATATAATTCTTGAATAGCTTTTAATATAATTCAATAAAGATATTATGTCTATCAAACATCTGTGATCAGAGATTTATAGTCATCTAACAGTATTGCGAATGATTAATTTTGTACTAATATAACAGTATAAGTTTATTTTTGATACCAACTTTAATTTTATTTATCAAGGTCATGTAATTAAAATAATAACCTTCAAATTTTAAAGGTCACCCCAGCATAAAATCATACCAATCTAAAAACAAAGGTTAAAAGCTTTAATCTCAAGCATTTTACTGTCTAAATTTCCTTCGTTAAAGCTTGGATACCTATCATTCAACCCCACAAAACCAAAAAGCAACCACATCAAGTCTCACCTGTAGTCATAGAGATAACGGTAATTGAGGTAGAGCGGCCGGACCCAGTGGAGGGTGTAGTGTGGTGGGTCAGCCTTGGGAAGTTTGGCCTGTCTCCAATCCCAGGCAGCTGCCTCAGTGGCGGCAGCCGCACCTGGGGCCGCGCCCGCTTCACCTCCTGCTGCTGCCGCCGCTCCTTCCTCGGCCGCCGGGGCATCGTCTACGTCCCATGGTGATGGCTCGTCGTCCCACATGCTGGCGCTTTACCTACGGCAGAGACAGAGTTGAAGATAACCGTGCGCCACAAAGCTCGGCGGCAGAAAGGAACGCGCCCGGTGGATTCTTGGCGCGCACGCGCGATCGGCTAAATCGGGGATCGATAGCTTTCGGCCAGGGCGCGCCGACTATTTGGCCCCGATTTCGTCCTTTCGATGCGTTAATCGGGTGACTTTGCGCACGCGCGCGCGTGCGGGCTTCTTTTTTTTAGCCGGTAAACACGAGCGCATTGAGAAATCGCTCAATGCGCCGACTTTTAGAGCGCGGACAGTTTTGGTGGCAGTGATGGATCGGTAACTTTTTTTAATTCGAACGTACTGATCTAATAGTACCATGATTTTTCCTTTTTTTTCGTAAATAATTAAGATCTATTTTGTAATTTTAAATATTTTATTGATAATTTAAAAAATTGATTTAATTATATCCGTAGAAGAATTATAGTTGAATTATATTATTAGTCAAGAGATTTGTACAAATTAAGGAGTCTGTGTCTTTTGAACGCAATTAATTTAAATCGTTTTTTTTGCAGCTTTCACTGTGAATCGCAATTTTACTTGTTATTGGATGGAAACTTTCAAACATCGTTCGTTTATAAAAACAATTTAAAATTTTATCTTTATCGAAAGTCATATTATTAAATGAAATTTTTTGACTATATAAAATTGTTACTTACTAAATGATACTTATTAATTATAATAATAAAAACAATGGAAGCAATCAGAGTATGTATCGTTTTGCTGCTAATATTTGATTTCAAGTTGTCATTATTTTAACCGTTTCAAATTCATTTAATGTTTATTTATATAATGCGACAAATACTCTTTGCATTTGCTTTCTCAGAATAATAAAAAAATATTTTGAAGAACTTATTGAAGTTCACATTCAGTTTTATGAGAATCTTCTTAATAAACACTAGAATAAGTATGGCAATTACTGTGCCCTCCCCGATTTCTGGATTTTCACACCTATTCAAATATTCAGCGATTAGTATTTGTCGACTACTTAAGGGCACAGTAATTGATGTCTCTACTTTATATTTTTCAAGAAACAATTATAAGTTTTGTTCGATACTTTTTGAGAATCAAGCAAAAATTATTATCGAGCTATAACTTGCACTCAAAGAAAACGTTCAAAAGCACAAAAAACTACACTTGTCCACAAAAATTGCCTGGCACTTCGTGTCCACTGATTAAACCATCGACGAAAATTAATTTCACTTGATTTCACTTTTTAATCCACGAAAAATTCGAATGAATCGGCAACACTTGCAGAAAACACGAGCACGCAATAGAATAAATGATAAAGAAAACTGTTCAGCGGAGAAGCAGCGTACCTTTGGTACAATATGCGCGAAACTCTTGATGAACTGACTTGTCTTCGAATCGACGACCACCCGCTTAGGCGCCTTACACCCGATCTGATCGGCACGAGCACTGTCACTTGCTGCGGATCAGGCTTTTATTTTTGCTTATAACAATTTCGCCCGGCGCGCCCCTCTACTCGAATCACGGCTCTGGTGGCTCGAGTGGGGGTGTGTTGTTTCGCACTATTCAATGACGTATGGCTTTGTTAAGGGCCACTGCTACACGTGCGCGACCAGCTCATCCCGCTTTTCACCCTGACCGCGTAAAAGCTGCCGGACCTTGCCCTGCCGCATACCTCGGATGTTTCCGTTTCAACATGCTCGTGCTGTGGACGTTTTTCAAACGCAGGTGGTAATGCATCAAATTTTATCGATTAGATATATATAATTTTTTAAGTCAAGAATAGGTATGAAGACGATAGGAGATGGTATAAAAGTTATTTTCGGTATTTTAAAGTAAGTTCAAGTTCATTTATGACCGAGCAAAGCAAGGGTAAAGAAATTACAAAACGTTCAAATTCTTTGTATCGATCATATGACTGATTTAAATTATAGACGAATAAGTCGAAATTCTTTAATGAATTTATTGCACCATTTCATTTGAAATTTCTACAGAAAGATACAATGCCTATAATAAATTTCCTAACGGGAATGGGAAATGTACTAAAAAGGTATCAATAATACAAAAATATTCAGAAGTGTATATTTATATCATAAATGAGACTTTTTGTATGTACATTTATGTACTGTTTTATATTTTTTTATTTACACTTTTGTTCATTTATGTAGATTTTAAAAGTGAACGAAAAATGAGCTTAGTTATTGATAAAAAGCTGTACACTTTTTGTATATATTTCTGTGCTTTTCTATGTTTTTCTGGAGGTTTCCAAATATTTTTACACTTAAAATTTACAGTTTCAGTATGATATTTATTACATGATTCGAATAATATGACTATTATTCAACGTTTATCATAAAATTTCTATAATTAATTCTATTTTAATGTTTCAGTATCTTAATACTATTTGTATATTTAGTAAAATAGTATCCCTCGCTAGAGAAAAAATAACATACACGCAATGGGAGATAATATAGCGACCGACTAACACATGTTTGACCCTCTTGCTTTCAACTCCAATGGTAATTTACACGTGCTATTGACACGCTCATTCTTTATTTCCCTACTTGCGACCGTAGAAGTAGGCAAGCTAGACCGCTACCAAGCAATGTCGCTACCAGACCATCGTTAAAAAAAAAACTAACCCATTACTGTGCTAGAAAAATACTAGCACGATGTTACTTTAGAAATCTCAAATATTAGAAAATACTATATTTAAATTAATATTTGTGTATACCTATTCATTTTCAATCTTATAATAAATAGAAACCGCGTCAATATTGAGCACCGCTGATCCGCATTGTGCTATATTGGCGTTTACGTACACGCGTATCATATATTATTACGAAATCACGAAAACACGCGCGTTAGCAATATTGTTTTTAAATTTGTCAATAAAAAAGTAAGTTTTCTGGAATCGCGTGTACAGTTTTTACGTTACCATTCATTTTTTAACTTATTTAATTAACGAATAATTATGTTCACTCAGTGATATAACGTCAATTTTTTGTCTGAAAATTGATGAAATAAGGACTATGCGAAATTAAGTAAAAAATTTTCGATTTCTTGAATATTATCATTTATTTAAATCGCTGCCGTAGCTCTTCAAATTAATATTATTCACCTTGTAATT
>JAPYZA010010258.1:0-13770 GCA_030522685.1 Eupelmus azureus | reverse complement strand
TAGCTTGGGCGCTCAGCTCATGAAATAATAATAAGAATGCAATTATTTTAGTATAAACAAAATTAGTGCATACGTTATACCGCTACGACATCCTCTTAAAGTATCAAAAAACAAAATAAAACTATTGGGATTGGAAATATACCGATGCGCCCTCTTCAAGGTGGAACTAATTAAACACGTACAGTATATCTGTAGCTATGGCTAAGAGCCTTCTCTCAAGGCTTACAGATTTAACCACCAGGCGTAATTTACACGTGAATTTGGCGCTGGCTTCGGTGCTGGCGACAGATTTCCAAACCCAATAGCAAACAACCTTTAATTTGTATTTTTTAGAATTGAATTTTAGAAAAATATTAATTTGATCTCTATTAATTGAAAGTTATGTTAGACTGAACTTAAGCAATGGCATTACACTGTCAAATCTTATATATTAGCAAGTCTAAATGTAGATGATTTTTTGTTTCTCAAGTTCAAAATATAAAAACTTATATCAAATTAATAATTTTAGTTTCTAAAAAATACGGATTAAAGTTTGTTTATTCTAGTTTTATTTTATTTTTTGAAAGTTTAAATAATGCTTATTCAAACGAAATTGTTACAGTTTTAAGTAGAAGCTATTTTTTCGAAAATAATAAATAATAATACTAAAACTGTTCATAACTTGAGCTTTTAGGCCTATTAAAAAAATTCTGAGATACAGGTCTTCTTATTTTGGCCAAAGAATAACCAGAAAAAGTTTCAGCAAGATTCACAACCAGAATCTCAAACACTCCCCTTGTCAGTAAATCAATTATTTCTCTTTAGCTTATTCCGATTTTGACGACTTTCCCGACTATATATATTTCCTTATACATGGCAACACTGTCGCTTTTTCAAATTGACCATCTTATATATATATGAGTGTGTGTATACGTGTGCGTGCGCGTGCGTGTGTGTATGTGTGTGTAGTTTGGATTTTAAATGGTGCCCATGAGATCGATACTACTCTTATATTACAATACTATTTCTAAAACGGAAATTCGTTCGATCTATCGGAGAAAGATAATTTTTGTGCTTGATAAACGACAGCAGTAAACTAATTATATGCTTGCAACAATTTTGTTTATTTAAATTTTCTTGTTTAATGTTTTATTTAGCAATCGATGAATGGAGTTACGGTCCAAGTATTTAAAGAGGAAATCTACTTCAAACTGCAGAAAGGTAGCCCAACATGATACTTGATAAATTGTAAAACAAGTTTCTGGAAAGGAAACAGTTAAAGATACACGAATTCCTGGTGCCATAATAGTAAAAGAAACGAGTAGATTGTATTTACTTTCGGATTGGTTCTACGTGCTTTTTACTATTTTCGCTATTTAATTTGAATTATATTTTTAATTCATAACTAATTACAACTAGGTATATCAACAAGAAATATAATCATGCTTCTTTATTACTAACGCTTGTTTAGAAAATCGAATTATAAAAAGAATATGAGAACACAGTGATACTTAAAAGTAAGAAATAGTCAGTGCAATTAAAAAGTAAGTGCGTGTGTAAACTTTAATATAGAAAACCAACGAGTCATTTAAATAACTGACAAATATAGGAGCATAATGAAAATAACAGAGATTTTGTGTGTGTTATAATGCATATACTTTGAGAGCTTATAACGTATAATTCGGTGTTACAAAATTTAAAACTGTGAATTTCGTTATCCCTGGCATCCCACGACGAAATAAAAGAAATCGAGAAACGTGCACGAAAGGACTGAGATGCTAGTCATTTGAGGCCAGGTAGAAAAGAAATGTCCACCCAGGCCTACTACAAGGAGCGACTGGGCTTTGATCCGGCTGACACGGTCACTGAGCATCGTCGAGAGCAGAGCTCACAGCATGGCTACGAAGAATCCCTCTCCAAATTTAAAGGTCAGAATCAACGATCAAAAACGTCGTTTTCATATTGCTATACGGGGTTTAGCGGCAACGCCCCCTCGAGGCAGCAGCACTTCGATTTTTTCAGTCAGGTGACGAGCTTCGATGACAGAATGCCTGACGGTAACGCATCCCAGGCACACTGGGGCTGCTGGGCTATGTTCATCGAAGCGTACGGTAAGTGACACACTGCATGTAGTTTTTCAGCGTACGCTGACATACGCACGTCAAACAGCTCCAACTATCTTACAACTCGGATTTATTAAAACTTAATTTTTTTTTTATTGCTTGGCTTTTCATTTTTGCTTTGATATTGAAAAAGTGGGTATAACAATTATTTTTATGCATTATTATGGAACTTATTCGAATAAAAGTGTTTTTGAAATGTAATCTTAAAAAATTAAACGAATGAAACATCTTAAAATTTGTTGGATCTACTGGTAGAAATTGTTTATCATTTTTTCTTTGAAATAAAATGATTGTTAATATTTTTGTTCATTTTACGTTTTTTATTCCAAGAAAAAAAATTAGAATTTATATATAAAAATTGTATAAAATCTACCTATTATAAATTGTATACACTGAGAAAAATAGAGTAACAAATATTATTATATTGTATATAAAACCTGTGACATTTTCAAAACATCAAAAAAATTCCCTGGTAGAAAATTAACCACAATTTCAGGTCTATTGACTAACTAGTATCCAGACATTTTAGCATAATCTGCCCAGAAATTTTACCATAATATGCTCAGAATTCATCAGAATCTGCCCAGAATATGTTAAATGATAACAATCAACATCGATAGGTTTATAAACTTTAAAGTACACGCACAATGTATAAAAACAATTCAATCTACTTTATTTGATTTTCATTAAATATAATTATGAATACTTATTCTAATAATGTTTTTCTAATAACCCTACATTATACTCCTAAATAGGCAGATACGCAAACTGATTCTCTCTCTCTCTCTCTCTCCCTCTCCCTCTCTCTCCCTCTCCCTCTCCCTCCCCCTCCCTCTCTCTCTCTCTCTCTCTCTCTCTCTCCTACACTCAGAAAACGGTCGATTATTTATTAGTACTACACGTTAACAATTGATATAGACTGGATTTAGATAAAGCCGAATCAATTCTCAGTTAATTTTTAAGACGCGGTATATGAATCACATTTTCGTATGCGCGAGGGGCCAAATACTAAAGCATTGTGCTATGTGCTTCGTGCTATGTTGCACTATGCTGCACTACGTGCTCTGCATTTCTATTTTATTGACATAAAATGCGTACGGTAAGACGCTTTTTTTTATAGGTTAGGTCGCGTGCATCACTACTGGCATAGAACGTCTTAAAGACATTTTGAAAACGTCTTAAGAACGTCACGTGCTAATAAAGTAGATTCTGAGCAGATTCTGCCCAGAAATCGTCGTCAGTACATGGGATTTCTGGGCAGAATATCTTACATATTCTGTACACTGAACAGAAAATTCAGGATATTCTGAGCAATGAGTGGCACAGGGTTACTACGTTTTATAACAAAATTTACTATAATTATTATTATAGTAAAATTTGGTGTAAAACATAGTAATTTTTTTAATTTTTTCGATAATGTCACAGCTTTCCTACAGAATATAATAATATTTGTTATACTATTTTTCTCAGTATACATTTTTTTACAGAAGTGATTGTATCTATTTCGTATTCAACGTACACATATTATTTATGTAGAATTTTTTTTAATATAAAACAAAAGATTTATTTCCATCAATGTTATTAAACATTAAGAAAATTTAAAAACAGTTAAAAAAATATATAAAATGTAAAGATTTTAAACATAACGTTAATTTAAAATTGTAAATAAAAATATGTATAAAATGTATATTTCATTGACTAGCAGACTTAAAATTTGAACAAAAGTTGTAAAACAATGCTTTTTAAGAAAAAAAGTTATTCGTAAATTCGTTGGACAAATTTAATAAAACTATACGTAAAATTTTAACACAAGATTGTATATAAAAAATTTGTATAAAATGTTTGAAAGAGTTTTAAAAGTTTTGTTACTATAAATCAAATAAAAATGTAGTACCTAGAAATAAATTTCCGTAACATAAAAACACTTTAACGCAAATATTTCATGGATTTTGTTATAAGGTTAGGAACAAAATAGATATTTAACAAACAGGTTTGATTTTACAAATATACGTTTAGAAATAATATATTATTTGATTACTTACTAGGAGAGGGTCAGAGATCCGGATCACGGATTTTGCTCAAAATTTGGGATATGTTTTCAGATGTTAAAATATAAAGAAAACAGAAATTTCAGACCCTAACGCTTTAGAAAACTCAAGCCATTCATATTTTTAGTTTTATTTTATTGGAATATTGAAATAAATGCTATTTTTCAAACCTTTTTTTTTTATCTAGCCTAGAAAAAACTTGTATGAATTTGTAAATACATAAAATTAAAGTAAAAGAGACATGCTTTCATTTGCTTTTTGCAGAATTAAAATATTCTACTTCACTCAAAATTTATAACAGTTTACAGTTAGGGATAATAAATGTAAAAATAACGAGTAAAATTGAAGCTACAGTTTTGTTACATTTTCGTTGTTTAACTTTGAACTGTTATAATGTTTAAAGGAAGAAGAATATTTTAATTCTAGAAAAAGCAAATGAAAGCTTGTTTCTTCGTGATGTTTAATTTTATGTATTTACAGATACATACAAGTTTTTTATAGGCTAGATAAAAAAGGTTTGAAAAATAGCGTTTATTCTAATATTCCAATAAAATAAAACTAAAAATATGAATACTTGAGTTTTCTAAAGCGTTAGGGTCTGAAATTTCGGGCTTCTTTATATTTTAACATCTGAAAACATATCTCAAAATTTGAGCAAAATCCGTGATCCGGAATCCTGACCCGCTCCTAGTTAGTATGTTTTCTTAATTAGGCTTTATCAACAAAATTAAAACCGAATGAAAGTGATAAAAAAAATAGTATCGTAACACTTAAATATCAGTTTATTGTTTATTGTCTATGCTGGCCGCTAAGTGTTATTTACGAAAAAATTTTATTTTGATTCTCTTGATATTGGTTAATTATAAGAAAAAAATAATGAAAAAGTGATTTTAGTCTCTTGTTATTAAGTTTATTTGATGGAAAGGGTGACGAACCAAGATGGTGTTAAATACAGTTTAATTACATATGTCAATGTCTCGGAGGATTTCCGAGCTCCGTTTTAAAGACTTTAACGTTATGTATACTAAACATTAGAACATTAAACATAACGAACAGATCAACTCGTGCATTTATACATGGAAAATATAACATGGGTGTTAGCATGACACCATGATGTAATTTTTAGTTTACATAATGTTAAAGTTTTGAAAAGGGTGGTAGGAAATCCTGCGAAATACTGAGAAATATAATTAAATTGTATTTACCAACATCTTGGTTCGTTAAAGATAAATTTTTTCCACTTTTCCGATAAAATAAAAGAAAAATAGTTTTGTTAAGAGGATATCGATATCGGCTGGCGTGACCTGTTTTACCGGAATTAGGTTTCAAAAGTTTTTTATTTTTTTATTTATTGTTTATTTATTTATTTATTAACTAGAGCAAATGTACAAAAAATTACTAGTCTGACGTTATTTACAACAAGTAAATAATTAATTAACTTAGGAAATAAAGGCAGTCGTCTTATCTAATCACTTACACAATACACTATTTTATTTATATCAATATATATCACATTCACCAATTTGAATGCTTCCGTTATTGCATTGCGATCTCTGACAAAAAGCAATCTCTCCATACTCGTGAGTCTAGCAGGACACGTTCGTTCTACCGAGCGTGTGACTTTGTAATGTGGAAACATGTCTTTATGCTAATGGGCTGAACCGCCTTTACGTGGAGCAGTACACATAATGTCATCGATTATGACAATATCTCTGCCCGCTGGTTGATTTTCTAGGGTGGCAGTTGAATTTAGGAACGTTTGTTTGCCTCTAATGCCTCTATTGAAGTAGAAGAGTGCGTAGTTGTTTCCTAAATAATTTATATCTCCGTATGTCATACGATAACTGTTAGGTTCTCGTATTTTTATACCTGGAGCATTTACTGCTTTGTTCATTTTTATCAATCTACTATTATTTTCGGCGATTTCGTCTATTTTGTTGAAAATAATCTCTATAGGCGGATATTTTTCTTTGTTATTAATTTTGTCGTTGTCAGTAATTTGAAGCGATTGCTTTTTAAATTTGATAAAATTGGTGCTTGTTTTGTTGTTTTTTGTATTTGGATTAATGATTTGTGCAGCTATCTTCTCGATTAGTCTGCGTAATTCTATAGGTAACTCATCCATTTTTGTTAGTTTATAATTTGATAACCGTCTGTGACATCGTTTGTAGTGCATATCGTATTTCCCATTTGCACATATGTATGTTCTAATGTCTACTATTTGTTAAATGTCTAATATCTGTTCTAATGTCTAATGTTTCAAGCAATGCTTTGTAATTCCCATGGACTTCAAATCTAGGATTTGCGTGCTTGAAGATTGTAATTATTTCCTTTGTAATTATGTTATACTGATTTATTTTTTGATCTTGATACAAAGAATAAACTAGAGATTTGATGTGATTGCAGTTTATGAAAGAATTTTTCATTGGTATGTTTATATTCATATGGTTTATGTCATTTATTTTAGTTCTCAATGGTTTTCCTTTGTCCATATTTTCAATTTTTAGTTCCTGCTTGATTTTGTTGTTAGTGTTTTGTATTAATTTGGAAAATTATTGAAAACTGTTATTGCTCTAATATAACTATTTTTTATGCCAATGTTTCTGTATCTTCTAGGGATTTGTACGTATTTATATCTTGTTGTTTTATTTGAGCGGTTGTATTCCTCTTGCAGTTCATCGTAGTGGTATATCAATGCTTCATATGTGAAAGTTTGTTCTACAGGGATCTTGTTATGATTATAGTTGTTTTTGTTTATAATTTTTATTAGCCTATTCTGGAGATTCTGCAGTTGTCCTTTATAGCCTACGTAAATGCCTCCCCATGCTATGATTTTATTATATAACTTAATGGATTAAAAGTCTCAAAATGCATAAAGTAAGCGCGTTCAAGAATCATTTTTAATATGAGTCGCATTATTATTTTATATGCATAGGAAAAAAATGACACATAATTGCAATTACAGCGCTCTAATAGGATTTGCAGTAACAGAACAAAATAAGCAATTTTTTTTTGTTTAATTCAATTTTTTGACTTCTTCATACCTGAGCACGCCTTCCGCGCGTGTGTGTGTGTGTTTAAAACCATTTCCCAAAGTTTCAGCGCAATTCGTTAAGTTATATAGTAGAAAACTTTGAAAAACTATTCTCGGTAAAACAGATCACGCCTGACGGTTCCAGTATCCTCTTCATATAAAAAGTACGTTACTCTAAAACAGCGTATGTAGACTGAATAACAATTAAATAGATTTATTGTAGGGGAGAGCAGAGCAAGTCGAGACAATTTTCAGATTTTTAGTTCTAATTGATACTGTAGTTATTTTTTCACTGTATCTAATATATCCATTCAAAAGATCACTTGAGAAATAAATAGCGATTTGTACAAAATTTTTATAAAGCTTTGTTTAATTTTTATTCATCTTTGTTTTGCGGCCAAAATTAGTGTCAACTTGCTCCGACCGCGGGGTAAGTAGACACAAGATACTTTTTCAATTAAAAATACGGAAACTTTTCTATAATCATATAACAATACTTTATAAATGTAATATACGTCACATATTAATTATTTGATTGTATATATGTAACAATTTAACATAATTTAACATCATATACAGAATAAATCAACCATATCAGTAAAAAAAAAAAATAAATAATGATTTTTATCGAATTTCACAAACAAAAACGTTCATTTTTTCAAAAAATTTTTTTTAAAAAATTTTAAAATATCCATTATTTAAGTGAAGAAGAATGGCCCTCTTCAAGATAGACTATTTATTATTTGTTTTTAATTTACCTTAATGGAATAAATCAAGTTTAAACAAAATTTAGAAATTTTACTCTGTGTATATACAGTGTCTACGATGACTGAGCCGCGGCGCACTACCGTGTTTACAACAAGTTATTGATAGTGTGTCAACTTACCCACCTCTGCTATGTGCCCCGCTCTCCCCTATTTTGTATTTGTTGAATCTATCGACAGTATGAGAGAGAGAAAGAGAAAGATGTTTAGCTTGGGTTTCATATAACCTATCAAAAAACTATGAGGCGTGCGCGTTTATCTCTAGTAAGAAAAATTCTAGTAATAAAAACTTGAATTATAGTAAATTGTACTATTTCTTTTATTAGAACAATTTAAGTATGTTAACATACCAATAATATATATTAAGTAGTATCTTCTTTTTTTAAACGATAAAATTGCGTACAAATTACAATATCTTTTTAGTTCAATTCACTAATTTTGGAATATAAGAAGAACTTTATATTTCTAATTTTTTTTACATGATCAATAAGAAAATATCAAGTGAGCTTAAATATTTTTCTAGTACAATTACCACTACTGATCTAGTTAATAAACCTGGTACTAATTACTTTTTTTTCTAGTAAGCGTTACTAAAAATTGTATAGTTCTTACAACAACGATTTCTGGTCGAGAACTTAGTAACGATACATTCTTTTATTCCACACTCGACCGAAAAGACCAACTTTTGCCCCTGAAATACGAGGCGAAAGTAGCATATTTTTCCCGAAAATCAGTTAGCGGGGCAAAAGTTCTTTTGCCATCGCAACGGGCGATACTGCACGGAAACAGCGGCGACTGCGATAAAATTTTATAATAGAGGTATGATATATCTATATATATATATATATATATATATATATATAATATCATTCTAATTTGGCATTCTAATATATATATATATTAGAATGCCAAATAATTGTTTCGAACCCGCATTTCAAGATCCAGAAGTGGTCTTTCGGTCGAAAGTAGAATAAAATACTATATGCAACACGGGACAAAAGTAGTATTATTTTGATATTATACATAATGTACTATTTTGATATTACCTACTAGAATTCTCTCTCGGTGTAAGAAATCCGGTCTAAACATCAATTTAGACACTACTTTAAACTTACTGCTAAAATTTTCAGTTGTTTATAAGATAATTCTTTGAATATTGAACTTTATTTGTCTTAGATTCTAATAAAAACAAGAATTCACTGGTAGAAAATTGACCATATTCTGGGCAGAATTTCTGGTCAGCAAACGTTAAAGTGACACTTATCTAGAAATTCTGTTCAAAGCATTTCCAGAATTTTTAGATAAGTGTCATTTTAACATTTGTTGACCAGATATTCTGCCCAAAATATAGTCAATTTTCTACCACCGTTATAGTACACTGAGAGAAAATTCTTGTTGGTAATACCAGAAAATTACTAGAATGTATCGCAATTTAAGTCCTCAACCCTAAATAGTTGTTGTAAAAACTATACAATTTTTAGTGCCCTGGTAGAAATGTTCACCAATCTTTGGCGAACGCTTTAACATTTTTATGAAAGTTGACCAGTGAGTGATCACAACTTGCTTATTTCGACATACTTTTAGGCTGTTATTGGTCAATGGTTGGTCAACATTAAAGAAATAGCAAAAATTTGATTAAAAATAAAGTAGACTTAAGTTGATCTCCGCGAACTATACGTGTTTATTTAGTCTGCCGATGTTTCGGACGTGTTAATTACGTCCCTTTTCAAGGCAGTTTATAAATAAACCGGTAAGTCAAAGAGCATATACAGATAAAAAAAAATAATTAATAGTATCGTTTCCGCATCAACTTGTCGTAGATATTTCAGTGCGTTTTTATTAGTGGTTTTCCCAAATTTTCTTTTTTAATAGAAAGAAAGAAATATTTTTACCTATTATGGAAATTGTAAAGTTTTTTAATTATTAAAAATAATATATAGCAAAATTTTATTATGTACTAAATATAAGAACTTTTCCTATTAATTTAATTACAAGTGGTGCACCTACTAGTTGGTTACTTTTGTCTGTGCTATATCTTATTATTTTTCATAAATAAAAATTCTGCAAAAGTGCCCTATTTGTTGTATGAAATACTTGCTTTACATTTACACAACAAGTCTAGATATAAAGTTGCAAGCTTACTGTGCTAGATTTACTTATATTCATCCACGTAACTACTACATATCTTATATGTTAGAATCGCCCTATGACTTGCAATTTTGCTGTATAAAATTTTTGAATTCTAAAAACCGAACTTTCTTTTTGCTTGTTACGTTGTGTTTTTTTCTCATTTAAATATGTTTGTTTGTGCTGTTTGTCAGGAAGCTTTTGTATCTGAGGATGTTGTTGCAGCCTAAACTCTATGCAGTGATTTTTTTCATGCTTCTACAAGTAAAAATTGTGTAGGCATCTCAGCATCAGAAATCAAAGTCTTGCAGCTAAAAACTAAAAAGCCAGTGATGCATTGCCAATGGAGGTATTAATCCTCCTGTCAGCGAGTCTATTAGAACCTTACAGGACTCAATCGACAAGCTTACAAATATAGCTACCACCTTTGCTGACTTTCAAAAGAACCAGCTTCCAGCCATTCTTGATGATATATCTAACCTGAAAGAGAAAAATAACTCCTACGATGATAGACTGGCTGCCTTAGAATCTCGTAAAGCTGACACATCCGTAAATCCGTCCTCATGCTCATCCCAGAGTGCTGATATGCTTCCCGGTGCAGTTTCAAGTGTGACTTTGGGCGATGTTTGTGATTTTGAGCAAATTTTTCTTGAGATGCAAGATAGACAGAGGCGTCTAAAAAATCTATTATTATTTAAAATTCCTGAATCTTCAAATTTTGAAGCTGACCTAGTTCTAGTTCAAGAGGCTCTCAGCAAATTAAAAATAAATACGGTTCTAAATAATACTAATGTAAGAAGGATTGGAAAGAAATTTAATGATGCTACTCGGCCTATTATTTTAACTATGGACTCTAGAAGTGATGTTGTTGCTGTGTTAAAAAATTGGATACTTTTACCATGTTATTTCACCGGATTATACAAAGAATCAGCGTGCCAAGTATAGTAAACTGAGATCTGAGGCTGACTCGTACAATAAGCAACACACCACCTCAAATCTCATAGTCAGATATGAAAGTGGGAATCCTAAATTGTTTAAAATTGATGTTAAGAAAGATAAAGTTGATGGTTTATCCCCAAGTGCCTCAAATGAAAACGCCAAATCTGCGAGATAAAAAAACTGGCTACATTGGCCTTCTTTTACCTAAATGTCAATGGACTCCGAACCAAAATCCAACTGTTAAAGAAGAATTTACACCTCATGGTACCTCAGCCAGAAGTAATAATTCTTACTGAAACTTCTCTTCTTCCTGGCATCCTCACTAGTGAGTTGGGCTTTATTGGTTACAATGTTTACAGGCATGATCGACATGACTTGTTGAATGCTCCTTACGGAGGTGGGATCCTTATTGCCATTATGGATACCATTGCATCTGATGTGGTACGGATAGATGACCTTGGGGTGGAACATCTTTTTTTTTTCTGTCTGCGGTCAAGATGAAAACCTTATTGTTGGTGGTTGTTACATTCCACCTAGGCTCGACTCTTCCTTCTGTACCAGACATGTTCAATGTGTCGAGGCTATTCACCAATCTCATCAGGATCATTACTTCATCATCATAGGTGATTATAATTTACCAAAAGTTCACTGGGAAAACGATGATACTTTGATTGCGTCCTATCATGGCGGTAATTTACGTATTGGTGAAAATTCTTAGATTTTAATGAATAGATTCCCATACATGGGTTTTCTACAGCACTACCCAGTTCACTCTAAAAAGGATTATACTCTGGATCTTGCATTCACCTCTTATGATGTGAATAATTTCACTGTTAGTCCATCAAATGACTACCTCGTTCCGATAGAGGTTCATCACGATCCAGCCTTTTTTAAACTCAACCTGAATCACTGATCATCGGGACTACTACGGTGCTGATCATGACTGACTGCATGACCCCGGATTTGGATAGTATTGATTGGTGTGTGTCGCTCTCTAGTGATTTAGACTTTAATGTTTGTCTTTTCTATGATATTTTAAATTCGTCAATCGATAAGTATATCCCAATTAGAAAGACATACACCAGTAAATACCCAAAGTGGTATTCTAGGGAGCTGATAAGTTGCATTATAAATAAGAAAAAAATGCATAAAATATGGATTCAAACAGGCTCTTTAAATGATTACATTCGTTTTGAAAAAACTTCGTGCAACATGTATTCGACTCTCTAGAATAAACCATGAAAATTATATTGCTTTCGTAGGAGATTCATCCAGAAAAATATTAAACACTTCTGGAACTACGTTAATAACCTGTCTAAATCAAATGGTATTCCCGTTTCGATGTACCTTAATGGTATAAAGGCTGATAGAACAGTGGATATTTGTAATCTTTTCGCGAGTCATTTTAATTCTGTATATAAAAAATCTAGTCAATTCTACCCTGATTATACTGTAACCGACATTTATATTGGATGGCCATATCATATATGAGAGTGACGTTGCCAATGCTATATGTTGTCTACTGGATGATTATATCATATTTGAGAGTGACTTTTCCAATGCTATATGTTGTCTAAAAAACAACTTGTCAGCCGGTCCCGACGGCAGTGCGCCTTATTATATTAAAATGTTAAAATCTACTCTTTCAAAGCCTTTGAGTATTCTCTTTAACCAATCGTTGTGTTCAGATTGCGTATCTAAGTTATGGAAAAAATCTTTTATTACTCCAGTTTTTAAATTTGGCTTAAGGTAGCTGCGCCACGCGCTGCTCCGTATCATCAAGGGGCACCGTGGGGGCAGTTAATGATTTTGTTTTAAAAAATTATTCAGCCACATTAAAAATGTTTCATATTTATTATATAATATTTTTAATTAACAAAGAGAAGCAAGCCCCTACCTCCGAGACACTAAGTTTAGTGAAACATTGAGGTTTTACAGTGACGAATTTTTAAGGCGAAACTTGTAATTTCATATTATAAATTAAGTTATCTTGTAAATTTCATGAATAACAAGCGATTTTTTTAATTCTATTGTAATCTATAAATAGAAGACTATTATTTCTCACTTCAGTCGAATCTATAATATATTTATTTAATTAAAGGCAAAAATGTTAATTTTCCCATAAGAGCCTATGTTAAATTTTTTATTTTTAACCATTTTTTTCTTTTCTGATTGGTCAATGACCCCCATAAAAAATTATTGCAATAGTATACTCAAAACTCATACTTTTAGTCATAATTTTTTCGTTTACTTCTTGTTTATTTTACTATGGTGGTGCAGCTACCTTAAAATATAAAAAACTATAGGCCTATCTCGATTATGAGTATATTTGCTAAACTATTTGACTCTATTATTACAAACAAATTAACTGATAAATTTATTCATTTAATTATAAGTTGTAAAATATTATTATAATATAAAATTTTTTGTTCAAAGAAATGATAAGCAAAATGAAAAATGAAGGGCCGCGTCTTGCCGGACTCGTCCCTTTCTACTCACTATGAATTTCGACTTTGTATTCTTGGGCGCCAGCTTACTCACGCAAGCACGAAACTCTGAATATTAAAACATGAATTAAATGTGGATTAAATGATATTTTTCTGCAATATTAAAGAGAATTTTAATAACAAATTATGAAACTGATTTATTGGTAATATTCGTAATACACAGATTATTGCTTACAATGATATGCGATGCGAGAACCCGCGCTAGAATCGAAGATTTTAACATATGAACAAATTTATCACTACTTTTGC
>JAPYZA010010256.1:0-14434 GCA_030522685.1 Eupelmus azureus | reverse complement strand
TTAGAGTGTATTAGGCCCTGTCTTATTTTCTCGAGTTCTTGTTTTTTGTAAGATCTCTGGATATTAGCGAATCAATGACTGATTAATTTTTAAGAATGAAGCATATATAGGTATATGTAGCTTTTCTGTAAATATAAAGTCCTAAGCTATTATTAAGTTTTTTTTTAGACTAGAAGGTCTAGATTAGATCCGTGATAAAATCTCTATTTACCATTAAACATTTTCAGAGACTTACAATCTTAAAATTTAGTTCTTCATTCATACATTTTTAAAAATAATTTTAAATGCGATAATACTTTCTCATTCTGCTCAAACACATTAAAATATACTATCAAAACCTCACAACAAGCAGATTATATTGATAAGTGGTCTATTTATAAACTCTAAAACTTATTTTCACATCGTACCCAGAAAGGTAGCGGAGGCCAGAACTGTACCGTGCGTCCGGCCAGCAGCAAACTTCTCCGCGCGCTCCAACTAAAAAGCTGATAAGCGGAATTTACGTTTCAATTGTTCAAAGCAAACTCAGGGCGCATACTCTCTTAATTAGTTTTGTCATAACCTCATTTTTTCTACCCCTATCCACCTCTCCGCGTCCCAAAACTACCTAAGGCTCTCGCACACCGTTTTAAAGATAAAATCTTCTCTCGCAGAACTTTAAGAAGAAGCTCGCATTCAGGCGTCCAAGTTTCGACTCTATCTTTCTCTCGCTGCGTTCGACGAGAAAAATCAAGTGGCGTATAGGGGTAGGTATAGACCGCAGCGTCATCTCTCCGGCTTCTGTTTGTCCTTCCGAAGAGTTGACGGCAGTTCTATGTCACGTATATACATATACGTGTCGCCGCAATTCCAAAGTGTCGCCTCGCTCTATATTATCTTGGTATAAGCTCGCGCGCCATTCCGCGATTTCGTCTTGTCTTCGTGGAACTCGGCCGGGTAGTTGACAGAGGACCGCGTGGGGTAAGTTTGGCGCGTCTCTTCCGCATTTTGACCTCTAATTGAATAAGAAAAGGATATTAGGTAGTTCGAGGGGAAGATGAGATAGGACGTGGGGAATCTTGTCTGCTCGTGAATTCACGTGATGATACTTTGGAGGAGACTTGCAATTCTGATTTGGGGAATTAAGATAAGTACTGGTTGTTTACAGCTGAAATTATTATTCGTTTAGAAAAAATTTGTGTAGAATTTGTTTAGAAAATATGTAGTTTATTATTGCTAGTGAAAATCATGCGTGCTTCGCTCAATTGCATGTTAAGCATCAATTGATTCATGTTAATTAAATTCTAAGGAACACTTATTATTAATAAATTTCTTATACTTTATATGTGAATCCAACGTTAAAAATATTTTTTTAACATCTCAGATTTTACCATAGAAGTAAGGAATGGAATAGTAGATCGAGGGATCATCGCGGTTATGTTTCAATATGTAATAAAAAAAATAATAACCTAGAGTTGTAATTTTCTTTATGAATTAAGCCTTGTAATTTTACGTGCAGTGTTACCATCAGTACTTTAACTTTCTGCCATCGTTTTTTTAAGTGAGGAATTCGCATATTGTATACGATCAATATGGAATTTCTCTAATGTAATAGTGAAAATTCAATTTAGACTATTTATTTCAACTATGTGTGTAAAATTTGAGGCATCTATACGAAAAGATTTAATAAAAGCTGTTATGAAATTTACCTTGCCATTATTTCATGAAATCTGCTTACTCAACATAGAGAATATTCCATTAATCATAGACGCCAAAATGTGGACAGTATTAAATTATTAACATGCTTAATTTTCAATAGAGATCAATCCATGCTTTATGAAATTTACACCTAGACAATTTCTCGAATAATTTAACTCTTTAGAGGCTTGATTTAAAATATAAGATATGTTTATCATTTTACGTTTATTGATAATATTGATTTTTGAATAATCAATTTGCTTCTAAATATTTGTATTATATAAGCAAGATTAAATATTTTTAAGAATGTCTCCAAGAGCAATAAAAATTGCTTACTTAGAGTAATGAAAATTTGATTAAACTACAATACATTATGAATAGCTCTACATTTGTAAAATGGTATTTTAAATGATTAATGCTGCACGTAGGTTTTTTCCCAGATGTCAGAATAATATTTTAACGTCAGAATAAAATAACAGCTATTTAATAAAACTCTCTCAGAGAACTGAACAAATATGCGCTAATCCTTGCGCAACAGCACGCTTGGATTAACGCTAATCAAATAAAATACCCCGGCACTTTTCAGATTTTAAAATTTTAAAAAGCCAGCCTTCACAATCCTTTTAAAGACCTACATTACGCGACACATTTCATTCCATTATGCTTTCGCGTTACAATTCCCTCCTCCAACCGCCCCGACATAACAAACGACATTTTCCATCCCAAGTCCCTCTTATATAGCCTCACAAAAAAAGCACATGACCCTTTTTTTGCGCCCGGCTGCTCGCCTCGCAATCAAAACAGGCAACGCAAACGCGGCCACTCGTGCGCTCGGATTCCTCGCGTGCAGCTCTTGTAATGGCCTAATAGTCGGAGGCACGTAAAGCGACCCTCTCCCGCGAGGCTCGTCAGAGCGTCGCGTCAAATATCGACTATCGATTATATCATGGTGGCTCATCGCGCGCAGACACGGACTGTTCTGTCTCTCTCTCTCTCTGTCTCTTTCTATCTGCACTTGTAACTGCGTTTCAGCGGGGTAGGTAATGGAAAACGATTAAGGTGGCTGTCGTGAATTATGGCTTCCTCGGGGAGATCGTTTTTAATTATGATGGACGAAGCTGATGAGGGAGTTGGGTGCGTTGGAAGTTGAAGGCGAAGTACTGGGGATGGTTTGGAACTATTGATTTTGGTTATTTGAGTACTTAATAGTTATTATGATAAATATACTTGGTTAGACGTTTGTTATTTAATATTAGTCATTATTTTAAATTAGATTAATGTCCATAAGTTGAAACAGATTTTTATTTAGTAAAAAAAAAATATTAAATTTATTTTCTTCTTTCTCTGATGTTTTTTTGGTAAACGAGCGAGTATTTAATCTGAAAATGATGATAAAAACATTAATCGTTCTTGATAACGCCTCCTTAAAATTAAACGGCGTTGCGAAACGGCATCTATCTTAAATGCGCAATTGTCTATTGCAGTGCTTTTGTTTTAAATACGCGCTGTTATTGTCTTTGCGCTTCATCCTTCATTGCGGCCATTTGTGAGAGATTCCGCTCGATTAAGTATAACCATTGTAGAATGGGTAATTCAACTGTGTTCTTTCTGCTGATGACATTCGATCTATTCTATTTTAAACAATAAAAAGTTGAATTATCCTCAACAATATTTTTTCTAAAAAAGCTTTTTTTGAGGGTGATAATAGTTATAAATTATAGATCATATGACTGAGAAAATAGAATAAATACTTTATTAGGTTCTTTAGTAAAAAGTTGCAAAACGGTATATAAATAAGTGTTTAAAATAATAGAAGCCTGATATACTTCAATGTGCTGTTGAAGTACCACGTTGACTATAATTGTATCTATAAATTCCTTAAAATTTTGAAAGCTTTTTGGTTTCCGTAAGTAAATATTATAGTGCTTTGTACATCATAATAATAGTATATTATGCGCCTAGAGAGGAAAAATAAAGAATGTCCCATATCGTATATATTGTCACCCGAGGCGAAGCCGAGAGCGATAAATATGTGATATGAAACTTTATTTTCTCCCGTGGTGCGTATACTATTTTTCCCTACTAGGTAGGCTAAAATTACTAAGTACTTATCTACTAAAAGTTTTTTTTTAACTTCCTCTTCTTAGAAAATTTATGTATAATTAGTCTTTTTTTCTAATCAACATGTGATGATTATATCTAAATATATATCCTTATATTCAATCTTTTTACTTATTTAAGTTTTGTATTCTTCACAAAATTTAAATAATACCTGTGATGGTAATTTTATCTTTAAATTTTAAGAATTTACAATTGTAACAGAAGTCTTTGTGTTTTCATAGTAATCGCTCGACTTCTGCATTCATAAGTGAAAACGTAATATAGTGCAGAAGAGTTAAATCTCTTTGGGACCTCTTCTCTTTATTAAATCTAGGTATTAACGTGAAGCTTAAGTTCTTGTGGACCAAAAACTAAGCTTTACTGATGTGTCTCCTAAATATCGTCTAATCTTGAAATAGAGATTTAAACTAAAATAAATGGAATTACTTTAATTAAGATTCAAAAATGAATTTTAATTAAATGGAAATAAAAGAAGAAAAAAATTAAAATGAAACCACTTAAACAATCTTATCTAGTTTTAGACAAAAAGAAGCTCGTTAAAATAACATCCTTTTCCATACCAAATCAGATCTACTACTGAAACAGCTTTAAAGAAAAATCTCTATTACACCTCTCCACAGCAACGAAAAAACACCTCGCCTTTTCAACCCCATTAAAACAGACACCCCAAAATCTCACAAGCAGCGCAAAGCACTTCCCTCTCAACTCCAAAATCAATACCCACTCGAATCTCAAAACCATCCAGACCTCGAAACCTGCATGCATCCAAAATCCCGGCTCTCGAAACCAGACAGCTCGAGAAATGCGGGCCCGCGTAGGTGGGCGCAGGCCGGAAAATCAGCGCGTGCACGCGCTTAAGCGCACCGACGCACTCGAGGCATGCATCACTTGAAATTCGCGCGAGATATCGCTCACGCGCGAGCTTTAAAAGCTCACGCTACGGGTATATACACACGCTTCCGGCCTCGGTGCGCTTGCGCGTGCGCTCGAGATGCGTACACGTGAGGGAGAGAGAGAGAGAGAGGTAGAGGGTGGGAGAAGAGAGATAGGTGAGTGTATATGGAGGTCGGTGGGTCGCAGGACGATTCCAGGACGTTTAAGAGGCGGCCTCGGGGAAAGCTTTTTCTGCACGAGCTTTTGACCGTACAGTTTATTTTTGGAGCGCGCTGGGCTGGAGGGTCCTTCGGGAGCAGGGCTGTTTGGGATAATTATAATGAGAGCATTTAGTAATATCGTTTATTTTGTTTGCATATTACAATTGCTATTACTTTTTTCTTTATTCGAACTGGGTAGTGGGGATTAAAATGGTGCTTGCGATTGTGCCTCTGTCCGGTAATGTAAGCTGATACTATAATTACGCGTGTTAGTAATTAAAAAATTAAAGTTAGTGCTTTGCTTTTGAATTATTATTAATCGACCACTGCGCGATAAGCTGAGTAAGATGTAATCTAGACAGTTAATGCACTGGAAAAAAAATTACAATGGAAATCATAGTTTATGCCGTGAAGAACTCTAAATTATAGGCACAAAACAATTTACTCAATAATGCATATTAATTTTTAATTTTTAATTATTTACTGGGTACAATTTGTAGAATAAGGTGGAATCTGAGTTATTTTTTAAATATAAATTGTACAAAACTGATTCGGAAACAAATATTGTCTTGAAATATTTTTTAATTACCATAATATTACAATGAATAATTATTACTAATTAAAAACTAGAAAGAGAAATTTAATAATTTAATTACATTGATACCGTAAATGAATGTCTAATATCACAAAACTCCTATACTTCTTGTTTACATAATAAACATCAGTAATTATCTAGGGTGCAATCCGTTAATAAAAATAATCAATTTTGGGCATTATTACTCAATGTACTCAATTAATACTCAAGAAAATAGTTTGTAAAGTCTCATTAAAATACAATTAAAACTAGAACTTAATATATCATCAACATTTTCTTTATAAAATCTTTATAATTATGATAATAAAATACATTGCGTGTTCATTATTGTACATATTATGGTGTAAAACGATATGAGCGTATGCGTTACAGTTAAATTAGATTTACTAAATTATTATAAAAATATACATATTAATGGAGTCCCTAAGTTAATTTTTATCGATTCTGATGGTATTTTTTGACTACAAAAAAAAATATATGCAACTTGTTCAAAATTTCAAGTCAATATTCCAGAGTCTAAGAATGGTATTTGAACAAAATTTTTATATAAATGAGAAAATTTCGTTAAATCAATCCTCACTTGCATTTATCGGAATAGATTTCTTTTATTTTTTAGATATTAGCTTCCACGATAAAAGTTGAGTTTGGAACTCCTTAACTACACATGGCACAGCAACTAATTAATGAAAACTTGAATAATTCCTTTTTAAAAATACTATTATATTAAATCTTCTAGTTCTGATTGTAGCAAAATATACTACCCGTTGCAAATCTTATTTATACGATTAAAAGGATCATCTATGTAATGTTTATGCTTTTAGCACGAAAGGATTTAATATGAAAATAAAATACGAAAAATCTAAAGAAAATATCGCTGAAATAGGTCAGTTTTATAAAAATAATTTCATTAATTAAATATTGCTATGGTGAGGTAATCTCATCGTAATAAATAATTAATAATATCAAATATAAATGATAATTAACTAAAAACAATTAATCTGATCTTGATAAACTGATTTAGAAATCAAAACTAGACGCTCATTTGCGTCATCATAAAATATTGCATCATGTGCACACAGAATATTTTGCGTAGATCAGTCAATCACATTCAAATACGAAGGAGAAAAGAAACTGAGACATCAAAGGAACGCCATTTGCCTTGAAAGGCGGAATTTATTTATTCGTCATGCCGCAAACGTACACAGAACCGTCCCTATTTACCTGTTGCTAGTACACAGACCAAGTAGAGCACTTCTTTGCCGAAGAAAAATGTTGGGCTTTTAGCTGTCTTTCAGAAAGCCATGCACGCAAACTGTACACCTCGTGTATACATCCGCCTACTGGAACTTTGCAAATAACGTATGAACCGAAGTTGATTTTTCTTATGAATATAAATAAACGTATAAGATATTGGTAAAAATTTAAGCTTGAATTTTTTAAATATTTGTAATTTATGTATGATTAATAGATAAGCGATAATATAAGCGACTAATGCGTCTATGGTGTCATATATATTATTACATTACTAACAAGAAGAGAAACCCATTTTCGGGTATATTTATATATTATTACAATTTTTTACAATTAGTTCTTTGAATTTCAAATTGGATATTGTTTTAATAACATTTTCTTTTATAAAAAATTAATTTACATTTTATTGTTGATAGATTATTTGTTATCTGATTGGCTAAGAAGATGTGTTCTTTTGTTATTATTAAGTATTTTTTGTTTGTTTGTTGGTTTTTTAGCAATTCTAAGCATAGTTAACCTAATTAACAGGTTACATCCAAAATAATTGTGGGTAGCTATTAAATTTAATTAGTGTAACCAGAAAGGGTATTGTTATCTTACAAATTTTAGCTTCAATGTCTTGCAAATGAGATTTCATTTATTAGATTAAATATCAAATTTGTGAAGAATGGTTATAGAGAGTAAAAAAATTAAGAACTTTAACTGTTCGAATTTTAGAAATAAAGACATTCAATAAAACGGTAAAATCCGTGTATTTTATTTTTTACTTAAAATACTACCATAAATTTTCATCAAAATGCATTTCTCAGAGGTGGAGTCTCCTTGTAAATAGAGTTTTTGAGTTTTCTAGATCAAAAAAATTACTGTCGCATAAATATAGTATTATATCTGATTTTTATGCCCTTGTAAGACGCTATAACATGAGATTAAATTTGAAACTAACATAAATCAAGTAAAAACTTCAGTGAGCTGCAGTAATCTAAAGTTTCCAGTGTAACCGTAGCTAGGTTATGTGCATCGCTTTTACCGCTTTACACAAGCTTTGTTCATGCAAGTGTATCTGATGTACTTTCAAAATTGAGTATTCACTGATCGTTGACTTTATAGTACTTTGTTATACAGGATTAACATTTTCAACTTTAAGTACATATATGTATAGTTAGTTAAAAGCGTAACTTTAGCGTAATAGCGCAATAATTTTAAAGAACATTTACTATTTAATGTTTAGAAAGTTCTTATAAGAAAAGGCCGTTAAAACGACTTAAATATGGCTTGCGCTAGTGGAAAAAATATGCAAAAAAGTTTCATTAAATTTTTCATTTCATAAACCTAACTAGTTAACTAAAAAGAGATAAAAGTATATGGTTGGTACTACTTTTTTGATCATTTTTAGGGTACATTTAGAAAGACTTTTCGAGTATGTATCCATGAAAATTGTTGTAAACCAGTAGTAGGAGAATTAAACTGACTATAAAGCTCATTTTCTGTGAGTTATATTCTTTCAAAATGTATCGAAATGTTTACTATAGTACTTTTTACTAGTACTGGTTTTATTTTAAATTAACAGCATTAAATTGAAAGCTTATCCTATAAACTAATTACCAGAGAGAATCGAAACCAGTGCTACAAGTAATGAAAATGAAATTAATAAGTCCTTAAAATTTAAACTTATTGTTGGTAATTTAAAATTCTTATACAGAGTCGAACCTTCTCAGTCGACGGTTGCACAGTGCCGAGTCACAAGAAAAGTATAAGAGGAATGTCAAAAAATTGTCATTTTAAACAAATCTATGGCAACTATCAAACATTTTCCAAACTCTGCAATCTTCTGTCTGCGGCTAAGACTCTTCGCCCCAACCGCTCTGTGTTCTCCTTCCTTTGAGAAAGGAAATCTACGCCCTCGGACGATCCTCTTTGATCGTCGAGACTCAGCCAATACAATGACTTGAAACTTTATACTTATCGTACCGGCGAATTTAGCATAATGCTTGTTTTTAAATTATTATTATTATCTTTTATAGTAATATTTTTAGGACATCTACAATCAATTAGTTGAATGCCATTTATACTGTGGCACGAATTTGGATCATTTTACTTGGATTGAAAAATTTTATTGTTAAAATTAAAATAAGAGCAAAATTTTCATCAAAAAGTAGTGCTGAGTATCTTTTTTAGGCAAAAGTTAGCGAGAAAATGGACACGATGATGATGAAACCTCTGAAAGGGTAAATATTTCACACCGTGCACTTATCTTACTGTTAATATTAAAATCCTTCATTTAAAAAGCCATATACAGCACTATTTTTTGATAAAAATGTCACGTTCCCTCTAATGTTTATATTGAAATCTTTCGATTCAAACGTGTTCCAAATTAATGCCAGAGGGTTATACATGTTTTTATTGTATATAATCATTGATTATTCGATTATTTTCGATTTATTATGAAAACAAACAAACAAGTTTTGGTACTGATAAATTTTGTTATTATTTAAAACTACACTAATGTATTTTTTGACACTAATAAATATTCTTTGGAAAACTAGTGCTATAAATTTTTTCTACAGTTTCAACCTTTCGAAATAATTTAAGAAATATTTAACGTGTAACGAAGCTCCTTTGTCTAAGTTTATCGATTAAATTTTACATAAATTAAAACTTTTACATAAGCTTCCTATTATGTATTTTATATAAATTTTTTATCTCTGATATAGATACTGATGAGAAAAATTCAACATGATTACATATTATTTATGATTAAAGTCGTCGACGTAAGTAAAATTGTAATTAATTAAATTATTTTTTACTGCTCATCTAAAATTTATTAAATAAACTTTTAAACTTGTACATAAATAGCTGTTTTGTTGACAAACTCAAAAACTAATATACAGATAAAATAATCTTTTATAAATTGCAAAAATAAATTAATTCTCTAATAGATTGATTATTATTTAAAGATTTTTAGAATCTTACATTAGGTATATTTTTTATATTATATTATATTATAACAAAAAATATATATAGATAATATAGAGAACATTAATGTGAAACAAATTTCTCTAAATCTGGCTGTAGATTGAATTTATCTTTCAAAATAAAGTTTAGGCAACTTTCAATTTAACGGCGTTTTACCTAGCCTTTATTTTACTCGCTTGCTAGACTGGTGCTTTTGTCTTCCGGCCACGAAGTCTTGTAATTTTGACTTATCTGTGTTTCGCTTAATAAATTGTAGCTTTGAGTAAGGCGGGTTTTGCTCCTTTTTTACGAGCTAAGAAACGTTTGGGAATCGGAAAACTTTTGTTCCTCCTGACAAAACAATTTTAACATTTTCAAGTTGAAACTATGAATGGATTGACTTTAATGTCATTCTACGGTAAGAAAGTCGAGAATCCAAAGAAAATTCATCGTCTTTCAAGAAGCTACCGACTACTTTGTTCTTTTTAACATTTTCTTTTTTCTATAGCTACATTAGAGAACTTTCGCGTTCTTGAATAATTTATGGAAAGTTCTTTAAAGAAATTTCTAGGAATTTATATTAAAATAGCGAATTTCCAGTCAAATAGGTAGTATAAATATGTCATATATAACTTATTTATTACCAATTTTGATAAATTTATTGTGATGATATATTTTCAAAAGATTACGAGTAAAATACAAAAAATTAGAATTGAAATAACAAATATAAAAAATTTTCCCTAAACTATTACAATAAGTGACTTTTTATTACAAAAGGTCTATTTTATGCTTTTGAAAAACCATAGCAATACGTTGAAGAGGAATTCGATTCTGGGAAACTCCCTTCTGTTTCCCGTATTTCATCAAATTTAAACAATAAATCACTACACTGCATTGGCAATCTTTTTGAATTATTCAAAAACTATGAACTTACGCTCTCTGCCTTTGATAGCTCACCAACTCCAAATTCGAACCCCGTTTCCTCATTTAATTTTCTTTCCATCAAAACTCATAGATTCCTTGCGAGAATACGATCGAAATATCAAATAAAATTTCAATGTCATACAAACTCACTCGATTCCCTCTGTCCCAATAAATTCCATCAATGTTTTCCAACGCGCACTGTATATCGCGCGCAAAACATCACACACGCTGAAAATAAAAATTGTAAAACGGAATTACGCCTTGTTTCCTTTCTACTTCATTACACCGCGGTTAAACGAATACATTTCACGTCGGACAATTCGACCGGTAAAGAGTTGACATTACCAAACACAAATCGAACGACGGATAATTTCCCATTTAAATTTCCCTTTATCAAAAGTCTCGCAGTAGTAGCTCGCCTTGGAATTCCTCAACGACGCGGTTCTCGATATTCCGTTTCATTTTTATGAAGGACGGAAAAAGAAAGATAGCTGGAGGTAGCGCGCTAGAGTCGCGATCTGGCGATAATATCGGCGATGCTGCCTCGCTTATAGCGCGATTCTCGATGCGAGTCGATGTGAAAACTCAGTAGAGTTCCGCGAGACTGTAATATAAGAGGAGCGAGGAAAGCAGCGCGATGACGGGAAAAGGGAAACTTCGCTTTGCTCTCTTTGCGAGTGTTAGGCGAGAGGGAAATTCATATTTTAGCGCCGTAGCTTTTTTTGTTTCCAATGCCTTTGAAATGCAAATTTTTCGTTTCATTTGTATTTTTATGCGAGTGCTTATTTTTGGAAGGCTTTTAAAATTCTGAGTTTTAATGTTGATTTGACAATTTAAAATGTGTAATTTAAAAATTGCGTAAGTACATTTCACGTTGTTTCTGTATACATATTTATAATGAAAAAATTAGGGAACAAATAACATTAATTATGATCTTTTTTCAAAAGAAACAATGTATGTCGATACTTTTCATAGCAATCTGATATGCCGAAGCTATTTTTTACAATCCTAAATCAGTGCTATAATTTTTTAAGCATCTTTGATGTTATCCATATAGACGGCTAGCCAAAAGAAAACTCTTATTTTTACATAAATTTTAATTATATATTTTTTATTATTTATGATATTCTTTCTTTTCTAAATACATTTCAGTCATATTTTTTATCAGAGTTTATACTCGAACAATAATTTAAATAATAGTTTTTACAAAAATTTTTAGTAAATAATAGTGCTAAAAGAAAGTTTTTACGTTTAGAATATATATTAGAAACTAGTCCTATATATTCATCTACCATGAATTATTAAATCTGGCTTCAACGTTAATAAGTAGAAACGGACGAGTATGGTTAGACGCTTTAATTTTCAAATTTAATTTTGTGTTACATGTTTTACGTATTTCTTTTCATTGTTACAGTAAAATACACATCAATTCCGTCAAATACGGTTTAAAATACGAAAAATTTAAATCTATGTATAATTTTTAATGGTAATTTATAATGGCAAAAATGGTAATTGTTCTTTATTTAATGCATGATATCCTCTTATAAGGGTATCCAAGTAAAACTTTTGTGAAAGGAAGGAAAACTATTTTTCAACTTTTCCTGTTTGAATTTTCAGCTTCGTCTTTCCCACAGTTATGGACTTGTACAGCTACTCGTCATTCTGTTTGTATTCTTTGTTTCATTACACTTGGAATTTAAAATTATGAGTCGCCTACACTCGCGCGCATTGTGTAATTTTAACAAGAAAATTTGATTGAAGCAACAACGCACAGACGTAACTAAAGCAAACCTGTAAAAACTTCCTCGTTTTCTCATTGGAATGTTTGTTACCGCATAAAAACTTTATTTTTCCTGCTGAGTGCAGCTGCGAATAAGTAAGGGTTCATTTTCATTTTAACAAGAAACGCTGAAAAGCAAGTTGAACAATTCAACCTTTCAGTTAAACAATTTACATCGGCTATGTTAAAATCTTCAAAAGAAAGTAATAATAATAAAATGTAATATTATTTATAAATTCACACAGACTATATATAGAGACAAAAAGTAAAACTTGCCTGAAAGCTCTTAAATATCGAGCATTCGCTTCCGTAATAATCAGATGAAATAATCCATCCGAACGCGAATAACAATTACACTTTGGTTACATTAAACAAAACCAAGCGTCATCGTACCTCGCTCGGCAATCTGACCCAGCAATAGCCGTTTTCATCAACGATCCATTAAACCTTATGAATTCTCCACGACTGAACCCCCGCTGACGGCTCTCGCGCCATATATATATTAGCTGCAGCAATTATTAATGTATCAATTATGCGCTTGGTGTGCAGTGGCAAACGAATTGGGCCGCGCCTGCCGACGACACTTGTGTGCTGCTGGAAAACCAGTTTTCATTGTCAAACCTTGTACATATCTATCGCTATTTCGGCAAGAGATTTTCTGCCTATAGGCGCTCTAGTGTGTGTAAATGTGTATGTGTATGCGTATGCGTGTGTGGGTGTGTGTGCGTGTGTGTGTGTACATACACGAGCGGCTAATAAAAATTGGCAGTTGTAAAGCCGATGTTGCTGGAGCCGTGCCAGTTTCTCTCCCGCATGTGTGTTTGTTTGCGTCTGTGTGCGAGTCTGCGTCCTGCAGGTGTGTGCGCGGGTGTGCATGTGTGGGTGTTTATATCTGTATTTGAGTGCGGGGGCGCGCATATAGGCGGTTTCACAAAGGCCCGAGTTCCATGAAAATTGAAATTTCCGGCAAAGCAGAAAATAAGGCGCGCAAGGACCGCGATATTCGCTTAACATGTACGCGAGGGCAGCTCTTTCTCTCTCGGCCGCTCTCTGATGTTGGCTTTTTCCTGAAATTTTTTTTTCCCCTCCAACGAGGCGGCTACGCTGCTGGCTCTGGGTTCTTGTATTTTTGGCGCATTTGTCTTCGGGGCCGAGGTTGTTTGCTAGCGCGCACTTTTTTTGTTTAATTTGTATTAGTCGAGGACTTGAAAAATACAGCAAAAAGTACCAGTTGATTGTCGAGGATTTTAAGAGTAACTGCGGCAAATAGAGTCGGATGTGTTTCAAAAACAAACAGAATAAATAAACGTCCGAAATTAATTTAGCGAAGAACATTTTGTTGACTATTTAAAAAATGACTTGTCCTGTTAACATTTTTCATGTCGCACGTCACGAGAACGGTATTTTTTATAAAATTTGTATATAATTTTAGTAAATTAATATGTATTTACATTAATATAAACTGGTTTTTCATTTTAATTTACGTATACTTCAATTATACGACGTATACTTCACGTATGACAGCAACTCATTATTATAATTAGATTCAAAGTTACTTTGTAAAATTTTTCGAATTTAGCGCTTCACTACCGCGTGAATAAAGTTCAGGAATCTACTAAAACGAAGTACACGGGATTAACCGTAGTTTCTAAAACCGTAAACAGTACTTACACAAACACAAAGTTTGTTCTGTCGGTTTATCAGAGTGTTATGATGGAAAAATAAAAATTACGAAAATTACTAAAATTTCTCAACTATTCAATTACAACGTTAAATAATATTAATTCAAAAATTACTTAGCTAGAAAAACTCCATAATAATTATATGATTAAACTAAGCATCTACAGAACCTATAAAAACTATTACCCCACGTCAGCTCAAAATCCAACGATCCTCCTTGCAAATCCCAAAACTCCTCAAACCAAAAATCCCCACTCACTTTCCAAACCACCATCGCAATTAGCTCTAAAACCACCCTCCCAACACACCTCACCCAATAAACCAGCAACCCAATACGAACCCATCCAAAATCCATCTCCC
>JAPYZA010010254.1:0-10347 GCA_030522685.1 Eupelmus azureus | reverse complement strand
AGAGAGAGAAATGTAAAATAGAGCAAGAAAATTGGCGGAAGAACGTGGGGACGATTGATTGGTCGAAGCGGGACGAGTCAGTCGGTAGTTTTTTTTTCATTCTCCCGTAGAACGTCAGTTTACAAGGCTTTCCTTCGTTTTGTTTTCGAGATTCTCCTCGATCGTTATGAGATGCGCTATTTTTCGATCAATCGACATATTTTGTCATTTTTTTTACTCATTGTATGGCTCATAAGTTTTATTTTTGTAAGCGACTCTGTGGAGAACAATAAATACTTTTTAAACAATTTACACATCTTGTTTATCATTTTGTAATTTTTCATTTTTCTTAGATTTAAGTTTAAAAGAAATCCTTTAATTTAATTTCAGTTTTTTATCATTATTCATCAGTAAGAAGGAAAGATAAGCTTATTTGAAACTTTTGTCGTGCTTCGACCAAAATTCAAACACTAAAAGAGTCTCAGATAAAAGATGAGCTGATTCTGATGGGGGAAAATGAATGGAGTAATAATGAAATTCGGCAGCGATTTTTAATACAGCTTCTTTAAAAGGAAAAAAAAAGTAATAAATATAAATGAACGTGTTTTAAGAAAGTATACAGATCAACAGGACGGACGGAAGTATAGTAGACGAAAAAAAATTGTTAAACTAAAGTTCTTGAAAAGGGCACGTCGCGAGACGCGTTATACAACTATATTAAAGTATATATATATCTTCATGTCAATTACTCTAGGGAACATCACTGATAAAAAAAAAAAAATAATAATAATAATAATGAAAAAAAGAAAGAAAAAAGAAAAAAATAAAACGTTGAAACATTTTTAGCGGGATCCAGGCGATAAAATGCTCTTTTTAATGACTCGGAATATCCAGTTTCTTGTGAGAATCTTCAGCCGCCTCTATATACACTGCTAATATATAAATGAAGCTCAAAAAGGACTGGCCTTTTTGCGTTTCGGGCTTTCTTTTCGACAAAGTAGCCAAAGTAGCCAAAGTAGCCGAAGTCGAGCCGAAGTGGAGCCGAATCTGACTGCAGGCTGACTGGCAGGTAACGCGCGCAGAGTGTCGTTCGCGAGAGGAGCTACTCGTCTAATCTTTTGGCGCATCTCGCTTATCGCGCAAGCATGAAAGGAGCGTAAAAAGTTTTCGAGGAAGCTCAATAATGCTGAAGAAAGCTCGTTGTGAAAGAGAGTATTGTTCGGGGCGGTAGCGGCTTGGCACTGGCCCAGCCTTAAGATTAAAAGTCGATTAAAGCTGCGCTCTCATTGGACTTTAACCAGCTTTCATAATAGCTCGCTTGCTACTCAGCTACTGCAGCTTTTTATATTTTCAATGAGCCTCATTTGTTGAAAAGGTGGAACAAAGTCGTTGACCTTCGGCGAGTAGTGTGATAAAAGTCGCGTATAACATTGTACACGTATAATACTCTGTGGACCAAGCCGATTATATTCGCGCGAATTTTTCATACATGCCTCTATACTGCACTGTGTGTTACTCTCGCGCGCTTACCAAATTTTAGCGCTCTTGCGCCCGCGCGCGCAACTCCATTCTATTTGAATTTTCCAAATTCAAATATACATTATACATATACATATACATAAACTTATATATATATATATATGTGTGTGTGTGTGTGTGTGTGTGTGTGTGCAGTAATAAAGTCCGGCAGAATCAAATCTTCTTTAAACTTGCTTTGTCGAGAAGACGGCGAACGCAAAGAGGCGATGGGCCAAGCGAAAGACAGGGGAGAGAAAAAGAAAAAATTTTAAACACTTCCTTGACAGACACTTGACAAAACAGTGCAGAGAGATAAAACTGAAACAGACGCGTCTTTTAAGGAGATAGCGACCTATCTTCTGCGCACTGCATGTTTTAAAATGAAAATGACAAGTAAATACACACTATACTTAGATGCACTTTTTTCTTTTCTTCTTTTTTTACGCAAAACGTGTACTTTGATCGTTGTTAGCTGCTCTGCTCTTTCCTCGGGATAATCAAGAGCAAAAAGCGCTCGTTTCGCGTCTTGGGATTAAGTAGCTGTAGACTGCAAATTTAAGACAGACAAAAAATACATTTGCAATATTGCCAGCATATTCTCCTAGTTAGATGCTGCGATTTTCTTTTTAACGACTAAAATAATTCTTTAGTCTTCCTTTTTACTAAATTTTCTATATAATTAAAAAACTTGAAAACTTTCAAAAGATTAAAAAATTAATTAATTTAGTCTTTTCTATTAAAAGTAAATCACAATAATGTCAATTATATTCATAGCAAAAGATATATAACATAGTTTGTTGATTTTATCTGCATAATTCCAATAAATATAGGGTTTATCATATATATATATATACATATATAAGAGCTCGCCTTTTTACGGCAAGCTCCTTTCTACAAGTTTCAAAGTACTAAATTTTCAACATTTTCATCATCTCTATTTATTACGTTTAAAATATTGCTAAGGTTAAAAGAAAAAACATTGACCTTGACCTTGACCTTGACAGAGATTTTTTGCAACCTTTTTAAACGACTAGTTTTTAAATAAAATCAAATAGTATAATATAGTAAGAGGCAAAAGAGACGGATCTCGATTATAGCTTATAGTTTGTAAAAGCAAAGGTTTGAGCGAAAGAATTTTCCCATCGCAGTTAAAATGGTAAAGAATGCATGCTCGCGGATAATGTATGCTTCGCTCAAACGTTACAGGCAAAATGCCAAGAAGCGACAAAGTGTAGAGCGACGCGCCGGCTGATCAGCCAATGAATTACGCGTATGCAAAAAAGAGACTAGACGCGCAAGGCCCGAGTCGAGTGACGTCGTGCCATGCGAGTTTCCAGCTAAAAAAACCTTCATCTCTTTGTAATCCCTATTTCATTTGTTCATTCTGAAAATCTTTTCATTCGTACTAATAGCTGTGTGTCACAAGACAACAAAATAATAAAGTATACAAGTGCAAACATTGAAAAAAAAGAAAAAAAAGAAAACCGAGCTAAAGGACGGGAAAAGAAAAGAGGAGAAAAGTAAAATTGTCGTTTTGGTGAAAAATATAAAAGGTTGTGGAGGAAGGAGTGAGGGGGCAGCTAGTAGGCGGGTAAAATAAAAGAAAGAGGAAGTAGCGTAGGCGCGCGCGAACGAGCGTGTAGCGGCGCATTTACGAGGCTCGGAAGGCGAAAATAAAGGCGAGAGAAGGCCCCTTTGTCCGGGCCCAGCGAGTGAGACGAGCGCGCACTGCGCGCGCAAGAACCGCGGGAAAAGCACTGCGCACGCAAAACCGGCAACTTTGCACCATTACCTGCAGCACTAGCAACTACCGACTCTTTACCGAGAATCCCGCACAAGTTCAACAGACTGCGCATACCTACTCACCCGATCCATCCACAGCCCACATTGCCTGCTCAGCTAATCAACCTATTTGCTAGCTTCCACCTCCTCGCACCAACTTGTTTTTTTTTCTTTTCTTTTTTCCCCCCGCTGCACCCATACACTTTGATTAAATGAGACAATAAACATTATTTCTCAATTCTTTTTTCAGTGAAAATCAAATTTTTTATTAACAAATATAGGATGCAAGTCTCGGGGATAAACTAAAGGAAAATAAATAAATAACGTGAAACGATAATATATATAACAATTGAAAATTGGAGAAAACGGTGCAATGGTTAAAAAAGTAAGCATTTTCTATAATATGCCAAAAATCGTTGCAAGCCGCTGCTACTGCTTAGCAGTTCCATCTTTTTGGCTTTTCGCATATATACGCTACTTTTATGGACTTATGTAGCGTAAAGAAGACTGAAAAATTGATCCAAGTGTTGCGCAAATAGAAAAATAGAAAGATTAAGCTGGGACTGGGACCAGCAGAAAAGAATTGGCTTCTTTTTCCATGCAAGGCTTTTCTCCTCTTTTCATTTGGACAAATAGCAATGGGAGCGGGAAACGGATCAGAACGACAAATAATAAAAAAGAACTTGTAACTATTACAGCAAACAATAGGAGACGAGAGAATGTCGCCTTTTCCTTATGGAAGATATAGTGTACCAACAAGAAAATTTTATATTCTTTATCAAATAAATGGAAATAAAAATGGGACACGCGAAATATAAAAAAAAGCAGATCAAAGACAGATTATTTTGCCATGTAATTTTATATTATATTCAATGTCTTATAAATGAAAAAGAAAAAAAAGGAAACAAAATGCAAAAGATTTAACTACGTATAGATTAACATTATAATATATTATTTATATAATATATCGGTTTAACATGAAATAATAATAACAACAACAAGTGTATATTGTAGGGATTTGTATTTTTAATTAAAAATGAAAAAGAAAAAACGTTTTAATCTTGTTGGGCGATATTAAAATGGCGATTTGTGTTATTATATATACTTGGGCAGTAACGATAAAAAGTAAAAATAAAATTTTAATGCAAATAAAGAGTAATTCTTAGAGGGAAGAAAATGGAGGAAAATGGAGGAGGGGGTGGGAAAAATGGCAGATAGGGAGAGGAAACTGACATTGAGCATCTCAATAAAGAGAAGTAGCTGCATACGGTCGGTCGTGTTTCAGCCTCCTCGATCATTGTTTTAGCGAGACTCTAATACGCGTAAAAGGCACGTTAAAATTCGAAATCTATTTTCTTCTTTTTATACGCGCATATATCTTAAGAAGATGGAGAGAGTGAGTAAGAATGAATTAAAAGAGTGATGGGAAATAATGTACTTTGTTAATGTAAAAGACAATCGCTAGGAACTCTGAATTTTTTTAAATGAATCCCAATTGTATTTATAAATTATTTAACATTGAGCGTTTTGATGTAGGCGTATACATATATATATATATATATATTTTATCTTTCTTACCAGCGAAATTTGCGTGTAAATGTTCAAGTTCACTTAAAAAAATTGAGAGTATTAAAAAAGGAGGCGGAAAAATAAAAATAAAATATAAAAACAAGGACCGAGTGCAGTTGAATTTGACCTTACTTATATATTCGCGCGCGACGAGGCCTTTTTCGTTCGATTTGGCAATAAAGGAAACTCGTCGGCTGCCATGCGTATATATATATATATATATAATAGAATAATTCAGCGTGCGCGGTTAGGTCAAACGATTTTGTGTCAAACTACCTACTTAGTGTTTCGTTGCTAAAGGACGAAATGTTGATTATTATGTAAGGTCTTTACCGATTGAGGAGGAGACAAGAAACACGACCGATCGAGCTCTCATGATTATTAAAGGACTTATTGTTGCAGTTCCGACCTCTTAAATGCACCCTTACTGCACATTTTTATACGCAGAAAAACTTAAAATTTCACAAATACTGCATTGCGATGCGTTATTAATAATTTTAACAGCTTTGTAAATTCGTGTTCGTATAAGTTTATGTGTACATACATAATTTACGCACAAATTGTCGCATACATATATATAGGTATATAGGTATATACCTATATATTCTTGTTGCATCATATTTTATCACAAAGCATTCTCATAGCATCAATCAATTAATGTTTTCTTGTGCACGCGTGTAGCATTTAATAATTGAGAGCACTGCATGTTTGATGACTTTTATTTTCTCTCCATTGACTAATTGCAAGTAGGATTATCTTGTGAAGAATCTAAAGCGCGCGCGCGCGCGCGCGACATTTACATGACATTTAGCGCTGGCTGCGCACTTACGCTGCTAGCATTTACATTGTGAGACTCATCTTAAAACATGTTTAATGTAACGGACTGTGATCATTGCAATCGTTTTCTACTCTCACGCTGCAGGCTCAACTATATTAGACAAGCGCGCATGCTCGACAGTTTTGTCACTCTCTTCATAAATACTTATGACTCCTCACTGAGCAAAAAGCAGACATACTGACATTTTTTCAATTTGCGACTATTTTACTAGCTGTAAATTGTCGAGCGTTCGCATTTCAGCGGACAAATTATAAAATGGGACGAGATTAGTTATTGTGCTTATATATGAGAATTATTAAAACCGATAAAATAAGCGGGATAAGTAGGCTTACAAGCGAGAGAGGCTGCAGTTATACGCCGAGCAAGCTGTGAAAGGGCTCTCCTTAAGCACATTGTTAAAGTTTGGAGCGGAAACTGTGAGACTACGATGAATTAATAAAATAAACTACCAAGCGACTCAAGAGACTTAAAATTAATCATAAACGCCACATGCGCGCATTCTCATTATAAAAGTGATCATAATTTCATGCACTTCTATAACTTCTTACGTCTAACATGTACATTTACACGAATATAGCAAAGAGTTTATAATTATGCAAACGCGTACAAAAAATCAGCACAATGGTTAAAAAACTAAGCTTTAAGTTTGTAGGCTCGAGAATAAGAAAAATCTGACAAAATAAATACTTAAAGAACCGCTAATGTAATACGGATAAATAGGCAAATCCAAATAAAAAGCGAAGAAAACTAAGAATAATAAATCAGAAAGTATAGGAGTCAATAAAATTTGTAGGAAACAAAACAAACAAAAATCACCAATCCTTCAAACGTTTTTTTCATAAATTTACTACATTATTATATATATTACTATTGGTTAAAATTCTTTTATTTTTTATAGAATTAATAAAGAAAGTTAACGTGATGATAAAATCATTTAAATCGTAGCACTATACTGCACTTATTCAATTTGCTTTTGCTTTTGTCGTTTAAAGATTTAAGTGTATCCCTGATTGGCACCTGCGATAATACATTGTTATCATGCGATGATATTTTTAAAATGAAAATCTCAAATATACTTGCTTATTTCATAATTTATTGAATAATAAAATATAAAATTCTAAAAATATTTCAAACTTTATTATGAAGTTTTTGTCTTAAAAGGAAAAAATTGTTCCTCCTAAATTTTATGGAACGCACAGATGATATAATGCAATCAATAATAAAATGATATTTTTCTTAAAAATATAAATAATATTTTAATACTAGTAGTAAAGGCCAATAAATATAATCACCTTGAAATGTATTTTTCATCAAATTTATAGCAACACGAAGCAAAAGCTTATTTTTCTCAAATCTTAAACAGTGATATATATTAGAAGCACGATACACAATAAAATTCTAAAAGTAATAGAAAGTAATTATCTTAAAATTATTTTCGCAGGTGCAAAACTCGGGGATTCAAATCAGTATATATTGCATGAATTTTTTGCAATTGAATCAAGCTCTTTAAAGAGTACTCGTATTATTTTATAACAATTATGAGATATATTTGTTAAAGATTAGCTCAAGACGTTAATGAGGCTAAAGCTACTAACGATTATCGAATTTAAATCTATCCAATAAATAAAATTTGATGATAATTTATTTCGTGAGAATCCGTGTCGAGCTATGGTCTAATTCAAGTATGTGCGTATGTTTGTGCGTGCGAGTCTTACTGTAAGAGTGACAGCAAAATACTAAGTGTTTGGACATATATACCTTCAAGTTAAAGAAAACATTTGTATCGATAAAGAAAATTGCATAATGATAATAAATGCTGTAACAATGTTATTAAACGACTTATTGCACGTAATCTATTAATGTCGTCTTTGTAGGTAGGCTTTTTTCTTCGAATCGACGATTATAAAAAATGTGAGTATAATTAAAAAAAAAAAAAAAAAAATTAATAAGTAAAACGAGAACTGTAACTGAACACCAAAACTGTAATAATGTTTAAATGCCCGCTGACGATTTAATCTGCATATTTCTATATGATAAAAAGAAGCACGTAATAATAGTAATAAAATCAAGATGAAACCGCTAAATATCGGTGTCCGCAAGTTAAAACTGAAAATCTGACGATACAATAAAATAATGAGAAAAAATCGATTGATGATGATATCGCGTATAGTTCAAGGAGGTTTGATAAAAAAAATAATAATAAATAACTACAGAAAAGTAACAAAAGGGAGAGGGAAAAGGATTTTGTTGAGAACGAGGTTATGACTTTCGACGCGTTAATTGTTGTTCGATGCAAATTTATTTTTTATGACACTTTTTTCCGCTTGTTCATCGCAGCTTTTGAGAGAATCCAAAGAGGGAGAGTGAGTTTATCGTGTTGACCGTTTTAATACGAGTGTTGCGCAAACCAACAGAGAGAGAGAGAGAGAGAGAGAGAGAGATTGAGAGAAAGGTAGCGTGATATCAATGCAGTTTGTTATAATCGAGCGATTTTTTAAATAACAAATAAATCCACTCAAAAAGTTGTATCGATAATAAATTACACTTGTTTACTTATTGGGTAATTACAAAAAAGCGAGAAAGAAAAAAAGTTAAAGAAAATGGCGTAGAAAGTTGAGTTAAAGCATGAACTTTGCCCTTGGACAATTTTATAATGCTTTTTCAACACTTATACTTTAAGTGATATATCAACTATCAAAATAATAACTTACAGAAAAATAATGTTCAATATTATTTAAATATATTTGCAAAAAAAATAAAAATATTTAAAATAATTTTTGTTTTATAAACAGTAACATAAAGTTTGGAAATGCTGTTACAAGTAGCAGTAAAAAACAACTTTTGTGGTGTTGTATAAATTAGCTTTAATGTAAATTTAAAATGTGATAAAAATTTTGTTAAAATATTTGGAAGAAAGTGTTGCTTAAAGTATCGGTGTAAAACGGCATAAGCTTGAATAGTTGTAGCACACAATACACCATAACGAGTCCACGATGATATTAAGTAAAATGAAGGACGTATGTGTTGGGAGAGAGAGAGAGAGAGAGAGAGAGAGAGAGAGAAAGAGAGAGAGAGAGAGAGAGAGAGTTTTTTCTACTTGTAGCAAATAACGAATTATTAAAGGCTAATAATGTTGTTTCGCGTAATGAAATAAAAGCTAAGAATTTACCAATTACCATACTTCCATAATAATTATTATACGATATATATTGTGTCAGTTGTATAAGAAGGAAAGGTGTATTTTCAATATTGACAACAGTCTTACCAATCTCAAACTATTTCTACTGAAACACGTACAAAGATTAACAATACATATATATTCAATTGATTTACACGATGTTAGATTCTTTACTTTAAGCTTCAATACAAGATTAAAAGAAAAAAATGAAATAACAAAGCATTATATGAAAAATCATTGCAAAATGTTTTAAATATGTGTTAAATATTTTAAATATTGTCAAGACATTTTTTAAACAATAAAAGTATTTCAAACAAAATTTTACACTATATTAATAAATATAATTTACTATTCATCTATTTGTCATCCCTTTTATATAGATATACTTTTAATTTTTATTTTTATTCAATTGCATTTTATTTCATACAAGTTACTTCATTAATTAAAGTGATTAATAAAGACTTTTGTCACTTTAATCTAACATGTACTAAGAATCACAGTTGAGGTTTTTTTCAGATTTTAATTTATCCTTTTTGTAAATGAATTTTTTTGACGCTCTTTTCCCAAAGACTTTTTATTATATACTCTATTTTCTCATTAAAATTTTACTTTGCTTATTTTTTCAATTTGTGTAAACTGTTTTAAATTTTAAAATACCTTTCTTCTAGCTAAAAGTTGAAATTTTTTAATTATATAAAAATATTTTGATGAAATTTATTTCAATGGAGCTTCATTCATAAATATTGAATTTAGTTAAAAAGTAAAAAAATTTGAATTTTATTTAAAAATTTTTTTTTTATTTTAACAAATTTTAGCTTTATATTTATTAAGTCAATACTTTTATTACTAAGTGAATTGAAGCAAGTATAAAAAAATGTTCAAGTTTATTTTTTGCTGAACTTTTCAATGTCTTTAATCCAAGCTTATATTATTTTAAGAAAGTTTGGAAAGAGTTTTGTTTCTTTGCTTGAAATTTGAACTGAAATTAAGTTGGGACAAAGTGTTTAAGATAATTTTTTTTAGTTGTATTAGTTAATTTTGGAAAATAAAAAGTATTTTCGAACGAAATGATGTATAATTTGAAAAATGTGAAATATTAAGAAGTGGCTGGCATGGCAAGAGGGAAAAGGCAAGTTGAAGGAAAGCTAAAATCGCTTTATGATTCAGCGGTCATAAAGCAGCATAAAAGGCGAAAGCTCACGCTTGAAGCGGCTGAGCGCTCGACGTAGTGCGAGATATCAATAGATCGATAAAATGTCGAAAGGAGAAAAACGACTTGTTGTCGCAGCTGCTATAGCCTCGCGAGCGCTTTGAAAATTATATATGTAGGAATATCGATCTGCACCTTTTTCGTTTGTTCTACGACTTTTTTTCTTGCAATACCTCCTTCTTTAATCAGTTTTTATTTGCTTTGATATATATATATATACATATATATATATATATATATATATATATATATATATATATATATATCTATGCA
>JAPYZA010010250.1:6060-27259 GCA_030522685.1 Eupelmus azureus | reverse complement strand
TTTAAAACAAGTGTGGGTCTGAGGAAACCTGACTTGGTTGCAACGTTAGGTAACGCATCCTTCATCATCAATGCTCAAGTCATGAGCGAGCAGACTGATTTGGAACGCGCCATGAAGACCAAGGTGCAGAAATATGGAGAGAATGTGGAAGTCATCAGTGAAGTCAAGAAGAGATGGAAGACAAGGGAGGTTATCACCCTAGCACCAACCTTTTCCTGGAGAGGAATTTAGTGCAAGTCATCAGCGACCAACATATCACCACCTACTACTCTCGGATGGTAGTAGGTGTAATGTAAAACAAAGTTATACAAATGTATATACAGTATTATTAAAAAATAAAAAAAAATAAAAAAAAAGGCCGACAATCTTAATACTTTATAAAAATATTAACATATTGAACAAACAGTGTAATTTTACACATAATTAGTATTAATCATAGAATAAACCAAAAATTATTTCGAGCAATATACGCTGTTTTAACTCCAGTATTATAAAAAAAAACCTATGAAAACAACATGCAAGCATAATTTTTCAATAAAGTTCAATTCATTTTGAAAACATTTGTTCTGTATTTTATCTTTAAAGTAACACATGAATCACATCGAAACAAAACAGTTCAACAGAAAAAAAAACTAACTTTAAGATCCAAAATTACTTTTTGATATTCTTATAGCTTTCTAAAGACTGATCTTTTATCCAGCATGTTAGATACCTAATACGTTTCAACAACATAATTCTATACCTTACGTGCACACATCAATACTCCACAACACTAAACTCATTTCAACCTCGTCCAGATCCACCAAAATTCCAGTTCCAGCACTCGAAAAATCAAGAAAAATCGCTCCCAGAAGCAATCCCAGAAATCTCACTCGAGCGAAGAATTCATCCCGCGAAAAGTCATCGGCCGACCATCTTACTTCCTCCTCCAACATCCAAACCTTTTCATTAAACGCAACGACGTAAACACGCCCCATATATAACCCGCTCCCCATTCCGGCTTGCAATCGCGAGCTCGCCTCGAAGCCGAAGCGAAATAGCATCTCGGCTGCGCCGATCATTAGATGAGCGCAGCGCGCGGCGGCGCTTTCGTGTCTTTGAGATGTGTCTCGCGCGCGAAGCAATCGCCGCGGAACTTTCATCTCCAATAAGGAGGAGAAAAAATCGCATCGCCGCGCCTGTCGCTTTCCCGCACTTTAATATCGGCGGCTAGTTCGTGCGGATACACACAAATGTACGTGTATAGAGCCCGACTGCTGGCTGTAGGGGAGAGAGAGAGAGAGCGGGGCGTTAGTTTCCTCGCCGGATATTAGCTGTCACGCGGCTCACTGGACAGGCCAGCTCTCTCCCGGCCGCCCGGATAGATGTGTGCGGCTATCTGTATATATATATACCTATGTTTATATATATATAGAAAGAGAGGGAAGCTCCTTCCTAAGTAGCCCTGAATTCTGGACGCCGCTGCTGGTGCTTCTCTGTATGTATGGAATAGTGCGCGTGGCTGGGGCAGGGGCCGGAGACTCGAGAAAAGTACGAGAAACTTTTCGCTCTCTCCCGGTCCCTTTTTGTTTTCCTCCTCTTTGTCTCCTACCTACGTGCGCACGCCGCTTCCAAAGTGTCCCACGAAATGAGAGAGAGAGAGAAAGAGGAAAAAGCAGCACGACACACGCTGCCGGAATGTCGAATGCGCTGTACTCTTGGAGGGCTCGTATATATACACGCGCGAAACGCGCCGTTTATATACGTGAGCGGTTTAACGAGGATAAATGCTTAATCAGCGCCTGACTTTACTGCTCTTGTTTCGACGATTATTCGTTCGAAGGGGCTAAGGATTTAAATTGCGTTTGCTCGCTCGGTGCATTCGGCGAGCGTAATGTTGCGGTTTTGACCCATTTCGATATTTGCTCGTCGCGGTTAATTAATTTCAGGGAAGCGGTTGTGATAAGAATATTGAAAATGCGACGTTACCGCATGTCGATAAGTCAACGCTTGCTGATGACAATCTCAAAATGGATTTCCAAATAGGCACGCATTGCGTTAATTACGAACGTCGTAATGAAATACACCGGTCTGACTGGACTCGACCTCTTTCTTCTGCCTGGTTTTACCTCGCAAGGCGTGACCCTCAAAGTTTCTGATCGAGCAGTGGAAAAGTCTGTTATTCAAGTCGATTAGGTGATAATTATATTATTCAAAAGTATGAGCGAGAAAATTGAGAAAGCATTTGGAAAGTTGGTGCATTGGAAATAAACAATAATGTGCGAGGCAGAGAACTTGATCATGGGTTGTTGGTTATACAAGGACGATCCCCTAGGTTGCGAATAAATTGACCAAGAAAAACAAATAAAGCATTCCTCAGGTTTTAACTGCAAGCGCGCAAATCTGCAATTGGCCCGACGAAGTTCACATGAACATTTTAGTCTATTTGTTAAAATATTAGTGACTAAAATTGAATCACTATAATTTTAAATTTATTTTAATTTTAAATTTGTATCTTAATAAATCTAATAATTTTATTATCTTTTTCTTTTATTTGAAATGGAAAATTAATTATATTTCAATGTGAAAAATGTACGTAAATGTACAAAAAAATATAAATTATAAAAATATAAAAGTATAATTTTACCACGATAGTGACGGCTTGTTCAAGAAATCAAACTAATTTTTTATCCATGGTTCAAAATGACTTTTTGTATTTACCAGAATGTATGTCTAAAAACATCGGATCATTAATTTTAGACACCCCAAGTGACATGTGGTCCATATATGGGCCACCTCCATTCTCTAAAAGTTAATAAACTAAAAGCAGACATTGTTTTAAAAAGTAATATTAGAAAATTTTTTAATGTTTCATTTACTTTTTCTTTTTCTTCTATGGATCTTTAATTAATAGTGTCTTCTATATCAACCATAATTGTCGAATACGTTTTTAATTTGATTAAACAATATGAATTGCTTCTTACATCAAAAAGTACTTAATTTTATATGCTCATCGTGATTTTCAAACTCTTATTTATTACAATTCTAAAATTTTACATTTCAGATTCTTTTATTCAAGATTTTACATAAAACTGATTATACGTAATAGTATTCATTGTAATTTGTGTTATAACGTTTTGAATAAAAAAAAATACGAATTCCATAGCTTTAAAGCTTTTTATACTTTTTCTGCTTCGAAACAGCATTAATATGCAAATAAAGACAACTTTTCTAATGTTACACGTGATAGCCATATTTTCACTTCTATTTTTCGTCGCCAGAAGCACCAGTACAGATTTCAGATCCCAATAGGATTATGCATGAAATAGCTCATCGAGCTTGTTATTTGAATAAAATAAAATTAAAATCTTGTTTTTTTGTGAAACTACTCTAACTTTTGTATAAAAGATTATGTATAAAAAAATACAATAATGCACATTTATTATTTTATATTTTACTCTATCAAAGATTATTTTATTTTAAAAGCTTTTTTGCACACTACTTTTCTGATTTAATATATATTAAAAATGTTATTTACACAACAACAAATTTGGATGTGTCATGCGCGCATAATATCAAGTTTGAAAAGTTTGCTCTTTTTAAAAATTTATTTCAAAAATTTTCTGTAACTTTAATTTTCGTAAAATAAAATAAATATACAGTGACTTAATTCTTCAACACTTTAAATAATCATTACCCAAAAACTATTACATAAAGATCAATAAAATCGCCAAAAATTATAAATAAATTACCACTCGAAGGAACAACTCCATCCTGCCACATATCGAACCTCCACGTCGGCACCAGCCGCACACTTCCTCACCCAGCCAATCCGAAAAAGGAAAAGCCCAAACATTTCTAATCTTCGGAAGAAGAAATAAACATCAATTTCTAACGCCAAGCAGACCTCGGGAGAGAGAGAGGAGCAATCGCACGTGACAGTCATAGGGGTCTTAGAGCGCGCCAGGCCGCGTAAAAAGTGTCATTCCCATTCTCGGCAATCAGAGGGCCCTTGCCCCGGCTCTATACGCCGGCGCTGCTAATGAAAAGCCTTAAATCACGAGAAGAGCCCGGAAGTAGTACAGCGGAGAGGAAGCGAGCCGGAGCAGCCGCCGCGAATTGCGGCGCAATGATCCTGGCCACTCGCTGGGCAACCGGCGCGCGTCTTGACGATGCAGCCGCACCTTTGTCTTCTCATCTCACCGAGCTGCCTTCCGCACACATATACACACATACACGGAGGGAGAAACGTATACTTACACACTCGCCGGAAGGATTCACGAAGAAGGCATCAGTAGCGCGAGGCGCTCTGCATACGCGATGCTGCCTCGTATCGCTGGGAATACGAAAACAGGCCGCGCGCGAGAGGCGCGAAGTATATAGCGGAGAGAAGAAAGAGGCGGAGGTGAGAATGCATTTCGCGCGCCGCATACACGCGCCGGGGATGGATGGGGCGTGTGCGTATATAAGGCTCTCTCTCTCTCTCTCTTCTTCTAGGTGCTGCTCTCTCGCTTGATTTAGCGGTTTGACTATTTTTCGCCTTGACTGTTTTCTTCTGTCGCCTTTTTTCGCGATGGAACAGCGTAGGTTGAATAATGCACTGCTGCGGGTAAACAAGGGCTATATGGTCTCTCGCGCTGTTTGTTACGATCGAAAGTCTAAACGTTTTCCTATTTTAAGTACTTAGATATTAAAAGGAATGTAGAGTCTATTGGGCAGAGGCCAATAATGGACTTAAATGGCATTAGTTTTTCAAATTGTACACGATTCACGTGTAAAATCAAAGTTTCTTGTAAAATCTTGACGCACTCTCTTTGCACTACCTTACATAAAAAATATTGTGATCAGAAAAGATAATAACAGACATACACAGTCCCGACACGTATACGCTATCGCCCGGCAGATCGGATACCACAATTTCATAAAACATATACTCCCAAAATAAAGCTCGCGCGAATCATACAGTACACCGCCAACGAGAACTAGTCAAAGCGCAAGCCCAGAAAACCCAGGAAACACCCAAGCAAAAGAAGCTCAGATGAAAAACAAAGGAAAAAAAAAGCCCGGGAGCACAACATTTTTCTTATTATATATACTCGACGCGTGCCGCAACGTCCCTGGCTCTTCGCATCCCGATACGTCGCTGGCTCTAGAAAGTAGAGGCGCGCATATCGCGCGGCTAGGACGAGGAGAGCGAGGATGCAAAAAGCTCATTTTCTTGGGGATAACGCGTACACGTGGCGGGGGCGCACGCCGCATGCTCAAACAACAATGCACCGGGACAGCCCAGAGAGATGCGCGAAAATCGTGCGCTGCGAGGCCAACGAGGAGCGAGCTGGGAAAAAGTGTGTATATGGGCCAGCTTCTTGCGCTCTCTCGATGGAGCCGTTCTGCTCTCTCGGTTTCTGGTTAAATTTAGCGGACTGCCGTATATGAGGTGGCGGAATTTGGACTTGTGATGGATGAGATTATGGTGTGATAAAAGAAAATTTTTTTGGGGATAGCGAAAGATTGGGAGAAGTTTGTGCGTTTGATTTGATATGTATGATAAGTTTATCTAAAGTAGAAATAACAGATTTTTTACGTTATCTGTTTGTTTTATTTTATTGTTCCTATGGGATGTGGACGATTATAAATTTATTTTGAACAGTTTAGGGCTACAAGCATTCATTTAGGGCTGCCGCCCCCAATTCTTTATAGCAATCATTTAAGAGGGAGCAGTAGAACATGGACGCTTGATATGTAGGCATTAGGATTATTAGTAATAATTTATTGTTAATACATATTTTCAAACTTTCAAAAGTTGACAAATGATGTTGATCGCAAAAATAATGTTATTATCTATTATTCAAACTAAGATTAAAGTCATTTCACACAATATGAAGATGAAAAATGAAAAATATGGAATCAAGAATTTCTTTCTAGGTATTATATCTAGGGGAAAAGTCTTTAAGTCGCATTTCTTATTTTTCGTCTTCACACAAAGATACAAATTTCATCCTCACAATAAAAGTTTAATTATGATTAAATTAAAAATTTGTTAAATTAACACGTTCAGGACGGCATGAGTCAAACATGGGTCATCATTTTCTTGGTCCAGGTACAACATGACACATATTTGAGTCATGAATTTATTATTATGCTATTATTATATTATTATATAATATTAATTAAAGTAAGACTCAAATATGCCGCTAAACGTGATTCCGAGATAGGGTTATTTCGTTTAATTAAAAATAATTCGATTATCTTTGAGACAAGTAAAAGCTTGGACATTACCCGTCCTGAACGTGTTAAAAAACGTTTAATTAATTCAATTAAGCATATTAACTCAGTATTAAATAATATTTTCAATAAGTAAGTATAATAAATTATAACGTGAAAGTGGCAACATTAAAATTTAAAATTTATGTTCCTTCAAGGACTCTTCGAAATCATTCATATTATTATTCAAGTGCATGAAAAATGAACTTATTAAATCGATCAGTAGTTCACTAATTAACGGGGTCCGGAAATCAATTGAAAATTCAAATTACGCACCAAAATTTAGCAGATGAAAAATTAACTATTTTGCTTATAACAAACGATAAAAATTAAATTACAACAAATGACGTAATTGTTGCCCTCCTCGTTATATAATTATCTATCATTTTACTTTCAAGTTTATATTACAATACCACGGCGAGAAAAGCTTGAATAATTATTATTTTACATTATTCAAGCTTTTCTCGTAGTCGGATTGTAATGTAGCCTTGAGATTTTGTTTGCTTAAGCTAAATTGTTAATTTTTCGTCTGCTAAATTTCGACGCGAAATTTTAATATTTAATTAACTTTTGGACCCTGTTAACAGTTTTAATGAATCATTTTCTAATTCTTTAATGAACAAGACACTTACAAGCAGATTTTCTAAAAATAAAAAGTAATTTTTATACTTTACAAAGTAAATTTCATTTTGTACAACATAATAATCTTCATATATTCGTAATTTATACACTTCTTATATTGAATCCAATCACATTTGAGCAACTTTTTATAGTAAAAAAAAACTTATGCATATCAAGAACAAAGATCATAAAAAGCTTTTAAAACAATATAATGAATTTATTGTACAAATTGGAATATCATTGTTACCGGTGGCATTAACAAAAACTTAAGAATGATTTTTGAATTTATAGAAAATTTATCATCGATGGCTACTAATTTCTACGCTACCCAAAAATTAACTGAAATAATGTTCGAATTCTGAAATATTTAAGCGACTAAATTAGATAATTTCAATAAACTCTCCAACCAAGCTCTTATTGCCATTTGTTTGCTCTAGCAAAAAAAAATCACGTGATATATCACGTGACATTATGAAACAAAAGATCATGTTCTAAAATTGACTAAAACATCGTTCTGATTGATTATAAATTATTTTTAAAAAATCACGTAACTATCACCTGAGGATCACGTAAAAAATCACGTGATAAAAATGTTTGATAAGTATTTAAAAGAATGTTTTAATCAATTTTAGAACATGATTTTTTGTTTCATGATATCACATGATTGTCATGTGATTTATCACGTGATTATTTTTGCTGGAACAAAGAAAATCTATAGCTTTGTATCGGTCTTCCTGATATTTTAATTCTGAAAAAAGCAAATGAAAGCTCGTAATTTAATTTTATGTATTTACAGATACATACAAGTTTTTTCTAGGCTAGATAAAAAAGGTTTGGCGACTTCGGAGGTTAGGCTAGATTCTCATTTCATAGTTTACAAATGACGCTTTTAGTTTATAAAATTCATTGGATTTTTAAGTTTTCCACTATTCTACTGTTATCAAAGAATAGTGAAAGCTTAAAAAATTCTAAAAATTTTGTAATCTAAAAGCGTAATTTGTAAACTATAAGATCAAACCTAACCTATCCTCCGAAGTCGCCTTGGAATAAAACTAAAAATTTGAATAACTTGAGTTTTCTAAAGCGTTAGGGACTGAAATTTCGGTTTCGTCATATTTTAACATCTGAAAACATATTTCAAAGTTTGAGCAAAATTCGTGATCCGGAACCCTGACCATCTCCTAGTAAAACAATTGTTTGTAAAAATAGCTATTTTAAAATAAATTTGAAAAAAATAATTTTTGAATTTTTATAAAGATAAGTGAAAACATACCCATTTTGAAATTTTTTATGTTGAGTTTACATATGGCTGTCTGAACAACTTTTTCTTATATCTATATATGCCTGCGAGTTTTTGCATTTTACAAAGAATGCTACAATTATTATATTCATTATCTTTTGACTAAATTTAAAAAGGCTGATAAAAAATACTGTTCTGTTATAAAAAATTTTTAAACTGCCATTACCCATTATAATCTTCACAATATACTTTATCCATTTTTTCACCTGAAAAGTGCATAAAATAACAAACAATTTATGAATGCGACACTCCGAAAAATTCCCCATTAAACTGTCCGAAAACACAAAACACTCCCATTGCCAAAAATCCCCTCAAAACTTACCTCTCCCAAAAAGCAAATCCCTTACTCCCAACATTCCGAAATTTCCAAGCTCACCGCCCTCGTCTTAAATCTGTCGCAACTTTCCCGCAAGCGCAGCTTCCCAGCGCAACATAACATCTTAAACCACTCCATCTCTTCCTTCCGCCCATCCAACATGCAAAACAACATCCGTCCAAGGTCGCGCTCGAACACTCGCAAGCTCAGAATCTCATGCTAATTCCACCCTCTCCCAGCTCCATACGCGAATTTCGCGCCGAGGCGCACATTTTCATTAGCATCGCGGCGCGCGCAATAGGTGAGTTACGGCTCTGCGCATACACAGCCTATCTATACGCGGCCCTACAAACAACGACTCTCCGCAATGACGCAAAGCGAGAGCCCTGCAGCGAGGGAGAATCGAAATTTGTGGCCGCGGCGCCGATAGAGGAGAGGCGATAACTCGAGTGAGTTATTTCGAGGGTCGGGGGGGGGGGCTAGCGACGACTCTTTCATTGAATGCTCAAAATTGGATTTGGATAACTTTCGCGTCGTCGATCGGAAAATGATGCATTTCCGCGCGCGAAGCGAGAGTTTTCGCGCTGCGGGTGAAAAAAAAAGAGCGCCCGGGGGTCGCTTAATTGCTTTCTAATCGCTCCTTCCAGCGCGCCGGCATTTTATTGCATCGATTGTTTGCTTTTTATAGATACAGCCGCGCGCCGTTTGCAGTTTTTTATTTTCTACGACGTGTCAACGAACTCGCCGATATATCCGCATTTTTGTTCGTTCTTTTATTATACGTATGCATTCTGGAGTGTCTGTTTTGGGAAGCGTTAATTAAAGATATCACAATGCTTCGATTTTTCCATAATGATGGAATAATACTTTTTAAATACTGTACGATCCAGACATCACCAAAATATCCTTCATTAAATCACCTCATCTCTCAAAACTGCCCAAAAATCGATACTCCCTCTTTAACCTAATCTCTCGAAATAATTTGCCCAATCGTAATATAGGAACACACCTAGCCGGAATAAGAAAAAGAAAGGGAGAGTGAAAGAAAGCCATAAAGGAAATCAGAGAGTGTTAGATAGGAGGCAACGAGAGAGAGAGAGAGAGGGAAAATTGAAGAGAAACTCGAGGGGCGAAAGCGAGCGGCTAGGCACGTTACGTGTGCATGTGTGTACATACAGAAAGACCCAGAGAGAGGTGGGCGCGTCGCGGGGGGCGCAGAGAGAAGAAGCGAGCCCGAGGGGATTTAACGGGCTTGTCGAGCGATAAAGGCGCAACAGACAGAGCCGCGCGCGCAGGCCTACACGTACACGTGTATATACAGCTATAGAGGCGCTGCGCGCGCGGCGCCGGCTTATCCCTTACTATTTACCAGGCTATATCGAGGGACATTATTTTATGGCTAAACAGCCACTTTATGCCGTCTGGCTGCAGCTGTTGCACCGCACGGAGAGGCGAAGTGTACGGAGAATCTCGGCTCCTGTCGTCGGCGATTTTTTCCACTATCTCAAGCGAGAGCCACGTTAATATGCATCGCGCGAGAGGGGGAGGCTAATCTCTTAATCGTTCGCCGCGGCGTATGCCGAGCTTTTACGGCTGGGACGGCGAGAAATATTGTGCGCCGTGCCCTGGTCAAGTATATGCGGGCTATGATCTCTTGGAGGGAGCGAGTTTATATCGCAGGGGTCATTATCCCCGATATGCGTCTGATTCATTGGAGAGTTTCATGATTCTGGGGACTGGCGGTTTTGGATTTATTTTCGTTTGTCTGCGGGTGACGAATTCTAACGGACAGTTTTAGGAACTGATAAATTTTTAAAACGTCAAATCGTAAAGCAGGAGTTAAATATTTCGCTCACGTGAACTCGCAGCTATCAACAAGCTCAAAGAAGAATTGCTTAATAACACCCGCATCGCTTAAACGTATAAAACCCCGGGAAGTATATCCGACCTTATTTAATGCTTATATATATATATATAACGCCGCTGCTCTGGCATATCCACGAAAACCAACACACGGCGGGCCGAAAGGGTATAATCCATATAAAAATAAAAAATCATAACCGTGCCTCGGAAGCGAGATCGCGCAGCGGAACGAAGGAAAAAGCCCCGGCGCGGCGCGCGTACGTGTGCTGAAAAAAAAGCGGGATCGAGACGAAGGAGAAATACCATAGCGTCGTCGCTCGGCCCTCCAACCTATACATATATATATAGGCACGTAGAGAGATGTAGGAGGGCGTACAAGTTCGCCCTCCGCGCGCTCGTTGATTTCATCAACGTGTCTCCTTTTATTGTTGCCGGTTTACCGCGGACTTACCCCTTAAATGTTTGGTCCTGGGATGCCTGAGCCCTTGGCGCCCAGCGTTGGGCCAATAGTTTTACAGCTGCGGGGCTCGCGAGCCAATCAAGCAGCTATGAAAGATCACGTCCAAGACAACTCATCTCTACGTCTCTCTTCCTTTGCTGTAGATTCATCTGTCTGTAGGTGTGTGTGGGTGGGTGTGAGTTCGAATTCTACTTCCTCCCTTCGTGCACTCTGATGGATAACAAACAAAGATGATGGCAATCTTCGATCTCTCTTTAACTTTTGCCACTAGTGACGTTTTTAGACCACTTGTTTTTTTTACGAATTCTTTATAATAGTGTTTTTAATGGCTAACTATTAATGATAAAATATTTTTGTATATTTTTCCGCAAACAATATTATTGACACCAGATTTTACGTTGCCCACACGCGCACACAGAAACAAAAAATTAAAATCTAGTAGTTGGATAATATGTAAAAACCTATAATTTTTCCGTATGTATGTTTCCTTGTGTATTTGTAAAGTAAAAAAGCAGAAATATTATTGTTGATGTGCGTTATAAATTTAAAACCTTTATATAATACTTATTTTATTGAAATAAACTAATGGAATACAGACAAAATATCATCATCGTGCCCTAAAATAATAATTAGGAATCAGAGTATTTTTACGATAATGATAAAATATACTTTAGCTTTTATTAGTTGAAAGTTGTTTTACGAAAAATACGTATAAATGCAAAGTATCTTATTAATATATAAACATAATTAAATATGTAGTTTAATTGTTAAAAATAAAACTTAAAATGTGTCATGAAATAAGATATAATCATATAAGTCTGTTCATTTTATATTACTTGTCATAACTGAATTTACTAAATATATATAGAGACAGTCTATTCGCTAAATGTTTATAAATATATAAAAGGGCAACTATAAATTAAAAAAATCTAATGCCACAATTGAAACGAAACTTCCGTATATAAATTAAAAGTCGCACTATCTTTACATTAATCCCTTTTGCTTTATCCACAAGGAAGCATATTCACACATCATTTTCCTAACCTACACAGCTTCTCTCGACCCTATTCGTGCCTCATTCGCCTCGCACACATACACACTAACACACACATTCTCTCGCAAGAGCGAGAAAGACAGCAAGAGTCAGCGGTCCCATAGCTCTGCCGAAGAAGGGCCAAGAGCAATCGGCGCACGTCGCAGTTGCGTCAGCGGATTTTCGAAAATCCAGCCGACATACCCGCGCGGAATATCACACATACACCGTGGCGAGAATCAATAAGAAGCGAGAAAAGATAAGACAGGCCCAAGCAACGTATTACAGCAGCGCGCGCAATGATGCGGTTATATATACGTTTCCGAGCTCGCCGCTCTACTTTCTCGGCTGGCGGAATTTCATATATTTTTAATCGGCTGTAATAAGCGCCGGATGCACAGGGCGGACAATGTACGTGAGGCCGGGCACTGATTTTTATTTTCGCTAAGCTTGCAGGAGAGGAAACGAGCGCGATTTTTAATGCTGTCAGCGAACGGGAGCGAGGATTCCGCGGAGAATAAATGCTGACAATTTTCTGAGCACTGATTCCCGGCTATTTCATACTTTTCTCTTAATTCTAAGTGCGCTCGACTCTATTTCTCGCGTGTGTTGTTGGCTTTGAAAATGATAATGCTGTCAATCGCGCGCAAAGTGATTCATTATACATTTTTACTTAACTTTACATTTCACAAAATATCCAAAGTAAGCGCGCATTTCCCAGCCACGAGAGCGCCGTGATGAATTGATTAACGCGAAAAGACTTTCAAACTAATGACAAAGCCGGGCGTATAAATATATATTAAAATAATCACGGGCTATTAGCGTAATTAAATCTCGCCGCGGCGCGCGCGCGCACGTATATATACACAATAATAAAAGCTCCACGGGAAATCACAAGCCCAAATGCAATCGCGGCCATTTTCATTTATTCATCAATCCGCCATACCGTTCGGCGCGTTAATATATATACATTCGAACGCGCGTATCCAGCGATGCAGCCAGACAGATAGGATGGAAAATGGAATCGATTTTTGCGGTCTCGGCCTCGACGTATATTAGACAGCGGAGCTTGAATATAAACAACCGACCCTCTATATATATATACATATATATACACACGCATCAGGCTCTTTGCGATTAGAAGAGCTCCGAGGCGAGGCTGGTGACAGTTTAAGGCCTCCTAATCCGCGCGCGCGAGTCTTGGCCCTGCGTGTATACACACGCCATTCGAAAGCGGGAAATTGCCTTGGCTCCTGATAGTATAAGATTAGGAAGGAGACGCGCGCGCTCATCAAAACGCCGTATCCCAGGCTGACACACGGCTTAATCGAGTTAAAGCCCTGGTGCGCTGCTGCTGCCGCTGCGCCATCCCTTCCGGAAGACAGCCTGGCCATCACGCGGCAGTGTGTCTTGTCGCCGGCCTGACGCGGGGACATAAACTTAAGAAAGTGCCTCTGCTAAGCTCTGGCTTGTCAGCGTTGTTCCTGCGGGATGGAATCGATTAGGCTGCGCGCTGAACGTTGGACGATGCGTGGGAAATTTAAATGGCTTCTTTGCTTGGGAGGATGTGTGGTCGTGTGGTTGAGATTGTTTGATGTATATGACCGCATGGTTTTTGAGTAGTTTGAGTCTGTTTTGAAATTTGAAGTGGCCGATTGATATTTTTGGGGTAAGTTTAGCACGAGATTATGAAATAATTTGATGAACTTTTAACAGGTAAATTTGATAATAACAGACCTTATTATATACATTACCATCATTACAGATGGCAGAAAATGGCGGGCATAAGATAAATTGACTTTATAATAATATTAAAGTAGTGAATGATAAATTTACATCAATAATTACATTCATTTGTCATTTTACCCAAATATGACCAAACTGGAAAAGCAAAATGATAAATGTAACATTTTATATAACCATCTATGCAAAGTTAAAGATGTCGAAAAGAAGTTGGCCATTCTCCAAGACAAAGTAAACCAATAATTCAGTATGAACTTCTGTATTAAATATGAAGAAGATAATGAAAACTTCGTTATTTCACCATGACTATCGTTTAAGCTACCAATTTGAATTTTAACAATCCATAAATTAGCTATAAACAATCATAACTTGTCATAAATAATTTCGCACCAACCACATTTCGCAAAAATATCCCTTCAACGCATTCGCTAATCAGGTCGCAGTCCAGAATTTTGTCGGCCCCCTGTCATAACTTCACCCAGTTAGCCGCACGTATAACCCAGTTTAAAGGAGCGCAGGACGCAGATCCGGGCCCCGTCAAACGTGCCTCATTCCAGGCATTATATATATACACACACACAGTAACGGCGCAAATCGGCCAGTGCACACATTCCCCACCGAAAGCTATATTCCGTCTGTCGCCCCCTCCCCTTCAGGAGGGGGGGGGGCCGCTAGCGCAATCACTCGATCCGCTGCTGGTGATTTCGTGCAAACATTTGCCGATGGCCGTCGGCTCGCCCACGCGGATGTACACAGAGAGAACCTTCGAAACGAGCGGCAAAACTGCGGGGCTGCGCGGAGGTTAAAAGAGAGGGAGAAGGGTGGAATGGTGGCAAGGTGTAGGTATATATACGTAGAGCGTGCAGAGGTAGAAGGAGAGAGATTCGCCGCCAGAATACTAACTTCCTTAATACAATCAATTATTTCTCGCGGAGAGAAACATTCTCTCCTTCTGTTTTACTTTCGGAGCTGGTATATACATACATATAGATAAAGACACTGCAGAGGGAATATGGCCGGGGTGGGAGACAGAGGAGCCATTGTCGATTCTTTCGGACGTATATATAGCTAGGGATCTGAACAAATACGGCGTCATTATAGCGACCGCCAGATATCTTGCTTTCTGTATCTCTCGCTCGAGCCTGCACTGATTTTGCCTTATTAACTTTCTACGTGCGCGCGCAAGCTTAGGTTATACCTTGCGTTTGTTTGATAAAGCTGAGTTCTATCATTTATATAAATATGGGCGAGCGGAGGCTCAAGTTAAAGTTCGGTAAGTGACTTTTATTTTACATGCGGGAGAAGAGCGAATTGAGTGGTATTGCCGGCTGGAATTTGAGGTAATACGGTTTGGCTGAGCGAGAGGCTAAGAGGGGTTCGTGATTTCTTGGATCTTTTATGAGGGGGATCGGTCTTTATGATATCGGTGCGTTTATTACGGTTGTCTTTTGATTTTTCGGGTTAGTGCGTCGTTGATGTATTACTTCATTAGTGTCTTTTTATAAAAACCTCACATAAACTTTGAATTTGAAATGTATAAATTAATAAAATTCACATTGTACAGTAGAGTAAGGAATAATGAAGTACTATAAAGTTTCCTATTAAACTTAAAATAATAATTATGAGCATGATAATTTTTTTTTATAAAATTTTATTATTTTATTTTGATACACAAATAATATGGCTCTTAATAATGGTAATTTAGAATTTAAAGATCCATTTTAATGTTTTACTTTTTATATCATGCCTTTTTACCAAAAGATCTAGCTTTAAAAACTTATTTGCAGTTGTAGAGTTGACCCTCAAAAACCATCTAAATTACGAAGTTAATGTAGGCACTGCTTACTAAACCAATTTACCCCAATCAGAATGTACCATTATACTTCATTCGAATATTTTAACGTTTAGTATTTTAATTTTGCAACAACGAATCCGATTTTGAATTTTAGAAAAGCAAATTAAAATTGATGAACGAAAACTGCGGAAAACTGGTAAATCGTCACAATTAGGTTCATTCTAAAGATCCTAATTATCGCAATATTGTATCTAAAACTTAAAAGTGTTATTTAAAAAGAATCTCTGCATTATCATATTTTCAATTTTGTACTTCCGTAATTTGACAAAATAAATTATGAAAATGATTTTTTTGTATCCTTGATGTGAGAGCATCCTTCATAATTATCCTGAAGCTAAATATATTTGTACCACCCGCCCCTTCCTTTTCCTGTTTCTCGAAAACATCATAAACAAGCCGCTTTATCTAATCGCTAGAGGAACTACGTAAACTCCTGTCAAAGCAAATTTTTCAAGGATTAAATAAATCATCACAATGAAATTCGTTCTAAAAATGCTAATTGCTTCAACAGTGTACAAAAGACACTACGATAACAAAATGACATTACTTATGATAATTTAATTTCAATTTTCCCTTTCCGCACACTGCTACAGCAACGCAAATAAATTTGAATAAAAGGCTTATATAGTTTTGCGTTCGATTCGCGGGCAGAGTTCGATATTAGTTGAGGGGGGGGGGAGGGGGGAAGGGCGGCATTCGATGGCTAGTGATGTAGCTCGCGCTCCCCGCATTGTCTCCGTGTAATTGTTGGACAAAAGCAAACTTGTCTCATTCAGAGCGGATCCAACGCGCGGGCGACTTCGCTTCTTCGAATTTGCTGCTTCTACCAATGAGTATGCGCCGCCTTCGCCTCCGCTTTGCATCTCCAGGCCGCGCGTTTTCGAGCTGTATTGTCGCGCAGAGATTCGATGTGTGTTTTGATCGGTGGCATATATTATGCAAAAGTTCATCTTCATTTTTTAGTATAAATATTTTAGTTTTTCCATTAGTACTCATGCTTAAACAACACCTTTTTGTCAAGTGTTAAAGAATCAATTTTAGTATCAATGACTTAATAAGTTCTTCGTTATACTAATACTTTGAGGTAGCCTTGTTAGTACAATGTTTAATGACAATGTAAACCTTTTTATCAAGAAAACTTTTTACTTGAAAGCGTATTACGTTTAGATTAACCACCAGAAAGAGTAGCACCTAAAAGGTGGCCGCTGTCCAACAGCTAATGGAGGCAGACCGCAAGATAACTCACCATAGCCCATTTAATAATTCATGATCATTTAAAAATAAAAAGGTTTGTACCTTATGTATATTTTACTTTCTTGCAGTTAGGCAAAAAATAAAGTAAGATAGTTTTTATAGCATAGCAATGGTAAATTTTAATAAAAGTATTTTTAGTTCAATAATAACTATTTAAATATACCTTACAATAAACTGTTGATATAAAATTGTTCTTTATAATTAAAAATTAAGAATCCATATACATGATCATGTACATATATAAACTGTACAAATGCTAGAACTCTTTTATACCTCAGTCCTTGACTGGTAGCTGGAATGTAGGGTACATTCAAGACAATATGCAGTAAACGACATTAAAAATTGTACACCATTTTATACAAAAATTTGTACTTAATTTATTAAATCTTCGAGTTGATATAGTTTTATAACGAGAAGTGTATTTCGAATTATTCAATATCGAAGAAAATCTTGCTTTTATTAGCGAGGTGTCATGAATTAAATAGTCCATTGTCAAAAGGAGCTATTAAACCAAAGCAATCATGTACGGAGGGCTCTGTACAAAAATGAGTCAAATCCACTTTGAAAAACGGTCATTTTTTAAAGAAGTAATGTTTATGTTACGGAAATTTTAACAAATTTACAAAGAATATACCCCACCTTTGGGTCATGAATTTCGATAATACTTTACAAAATGATTCTTCTTTGACCCAAAATATGAGACATGAGTCTCGACATTTCTTTGAATGGACCCTGAGTTCCAAATATGGTCCACTGAAGCTTTATAAGACCAGAAATATGGTTTGATCCGTAACTCTATATAACTTTACCAAGATTTGTAGAAGAGAATTATTTAAAAAAAAACTAATTTAAAGCGCAAGAAATGAACTTTCATTTAATCTCTTATAAAAATCGGACGCTTTATTATATAAAAAGTTACAAACAAACAAAAATGAAAAATCAGCAATAATGATTTGTATATTATACCGATTATTGACGTCGAACCAAAAATATAACGTGTAGACATCACGTTGACTCACATGTACACATTTAGTGGCTGATTGTCACGAAAACTCAGGTTTATGTGACTAAAGCGTGGACGTCATTAGCGGTAAATTTTTGCGTAAGTGAATATTTAGCATATTAAATAATTCAGTTACTCAAAAACAACTACAAAATTTCCTTATAACTGTTAAGTCGAACTATCAAACCTACGATTCTACGTCATGAAAAATTGAAATGACGTTCACACAACCAAGTTACGTCACTAATTGACTAAGCAGGTAATCTCGTTACGCGTCGAAGTGACATAAAAAAGTCACATGAATTTTTTTTTTTTCAACAGTGAATCCTATTAAAATCTCAATAAAACTCGTAGCCCATCCACGAGAATAATCCCTTTACCCAGCACTCTCGAAAAAATGGTGAAAAAGCCAACTCTCGAAAATTTCTAATTTCAAAACGCGATCCTCCCAGCGCACTATCGAGACAAGAGTTGCACACCGGACGATAATAACAATTTTTTGCTCGGAATAGCATCGCACTCGACTGTCTCGCTCTTTCTCTCTCTGGACGCACGCAAAATTGAGATTTAACGCGCGAACGAAGGCGCCGCAAGCTTTTTTCCACGGATATACACGCGCGCTCGCGATGTGTACTTCGCGCGGCTTAAAAAGCTCGGCAGAGGCGGCCCGTTTTATTTTTTGATAAATTGCCGGACGGCCTAATCGGCTCTGGCAATGCACAGTCCCGCGACTGCCCCCTAGGGGGCCTGTGTCTTTCTCTCTTTCTCTCTGTTGTTGACCTCCCACTGAGTCTATCTTCGTTCTGGACAATGAGTCGCTGGATGTAGTGTTGTATATGTAGGGTTGATGCGATATGCGCTGCTGTCGTTGGTGGAGGTTTTATTTTAATGCGATTAGAAGCTGCCAGCTGGTTTTTACAATTTTTGTACTTGTGTTTTTGGTGCGTTAATTTTACAAAGCAATTTTAATCAGCGGCTTGATCTGTAGCACTTTTTTTTTATTTCTGGTAACCCAATATTATTCAAATATACACTATGAATTAAAAAAATTGAAGTTAAAATAAAAGAATATCAGTTTTCATATTCTTATTAATAAGATTTTTACATCATCTTAAAAATAATTTGTCTTATATTTTACATTAATAGGCTGCATAAACTAATGGTTAAAAAAGCAAAGAAATATCAAGGTAATTGTAGAAAAACAATAAAAATTTGCTGCAAATAAAAAGATTCAACAAAATAGTAGGTAAAACTTATTTAAAAAAGGAAAGAGTGTTTGAAAACTTTACTATTTAGTTTAGAGCACTTACAGCGTTTACAACAATCAGTATTTTCCTAAGGAACAATAGAATACTTTCAATAAATCACCCAAATTTTCAGACTTCTTTAAGAGGGCGAAGTCTTGAAAAAAAAATTGATCGTTACTCCGTTGTTATTGCATCTAGAAATGCTTTTTTTAAAGTTGAAAATATCGATTGAAGAAAAAGTGTGAAAAAAAAATAATATTTTATTAATTTTTTAACGAGTCTTATTATTTATTTTCATAAAAATATTATTACAATAACAGTATGCGTATAGTAATTTACATGCAGTTTCTTGTCGCGTCGAAAACTACAAGCCACCCACCTATTTTATACAAAATATTACATTCACAAAAAAGCTTTGTGAAATAAATAACTCGCGGAAAGCGTAACCCAGCGATTCGCGTAACAAAGTGCACGCAAGCGCGCAAGAATAAACATAGCAAGCGGAAAATAGAGGTCTTTACAATCCACAAAAGAGTCGCATTAATGCGACGCAATCTAAACGCCGGCATTGCATCAAAGCGCGCCCCCGTTTTTTTAAAACCCCGCGCAGTCAGTCAATCTGCGCATTTCATTTTCTTGCATCGAGTTATACCGAACTCCCCGTACACACTGCCGCAAAGAGAGGAAAAAAGGAGCCGCGGCCACGCGCAGAACGAACGAACCATCTTTGTTAGCGCAGCGAGCTCATGAATATTTAAACGTCATTCCGCGGACGCAGGAATCGCTGGGAAATTCGAATGAAATTTAAAAGAAAAAAGCCCGCGCCCGTACGGCGATAACGGAAAAAAGAAGGTATATATAGCTAGCGGCACTGAGGAGCCCGCGCGCACCTGTCGACCTCGTTTTGACAGTGAGTCCAATGTTTCTTTTTTTTACTTCTGATTATTTGACTCTGGGAGCACGAGCTGATACGCGCTTCGCACGCGCTTCATTTCCTAGTTGGGAAATTGCGTTGCGAAAATCCATTTTCAGCGGATGCCGCGTCACGCGGCGCGGCTATGCCAATCCCTCGCATGGCTGTGCGCTGCTTCCTGTAGTCGGCCTCTAATATAGGCGTTGCGCAAACTTTATCGCAAGTGGGTTACGCGTGATACAATTTAGGGAACGCTGAAGAATCGCGTATAAAATCGATGGGAAGAGGGGTTGATGTTTGCTTGGAAATAGGCGGGATGGCAACAAGTTGACGAAATTTTGAAGTCACTTATATACTTTTTAAAATTATCGTTTTAGATCAAGATTTCAATAGCAGACTTGATTTTTCGCTTAAATATACTTTTTATTTGTAAAAATAAAGAATATTAATTTAAATTAGTTTACTTAAAATAATAGTTACTAATAAGAAACAGTAAAAAATTCCTTAAAAATTTACTAAAGTACAACATTGAAATTATTAATTAACGATAGTCTTGTGTATATGATTATCATAGATTATTTAATAAGAAACTTTGAAGAATCTATTAAAGTTTCAATTAGATCAAATTAGGTATTGATTGAAATTAATTGGCTGTCATCGTTTATTTCAGCTAATTAGAAATTACTACTGTATATATAACTACTCTATTTCTACATAATAACTACGCTGATCGAAATTTTTGAAATATATCAAATATTCTGCTATTTATTAAAATAATGGTCATTATATAATATATTGAGAGCATTAAATTATGAATAGTACATTGAGAAAAATAAGGAGAAAATAAGTTAGTTGAATAAAAGACTTTATTGTTCGCTTGATAGTAAGTTGAATAAAAAAAGACGTTATTGATCTCCACGAACTATCCAATAACTTTATTGAAAAAACGCCAATGTTTTGGACGTCTTATGGAAACGTCCCTCTTCAAGGCAATTATTAATCAAACTAGTAAGTGATCAGTTCGTGGTTTCACATCGTCAAAATGTATAAATAAATATATAATAAAGAAAATAAGTTATTTCTAGCTAGGATAAGGTCTTTAGCTCGTGTCAGAATCGAGTATTAAAAAGTCCTGAACCGAATCTGAAATAGCTTATTTTTCGCGCACAACATCGTATTTTTTTCAGCGAAATCATAATATTTTTTAATGCATAAAAGTTAGGTGACTAGAAAATAGTTAAAAATTTTATATTTCTTATTTTTTAGAGAAAACTTTTCTCCTCGCTGGAACCTAATTTTATGCTTGAGTTGGAAAAAAGCTATTTTAGAATCAAGTGTGGTGTATTCA
>JAPYZA010010243.1:6723-18598 GCA_030522685.1 Eupelmus azureus | reverse complement strand
TTCACCAATAGGTTCGTAAGTATTTATATACACACAAGTTTGTTCCACAAGAAAAATAAGAAAGAGCCTAGCTTACTCGTTTACGTTAAGGATTAAGCTTACGAGCTACCGTTGAAAAATATTCTTTTGGAATTTACATCAGTTCCCGAGGATTATATATGAAAAATACGAGCTTTATATCGATATATATCAATGGAGATGAGAGAGTGCTGTGTACGATTTTGGCGCGCGAAATTCGGCGAAGTTTCCCGCTTTACCAAATTCTCCTACGTCTACATCGATGGCGCAACGTTAATGATGTCGTTATTACCCTGACATATCCAACGGCGCGGCATGCAACGGTATCCCACAGTGATCCTTTGTTTATATTTATATATATATTTTTTTCTGCCTGATGCGTTTCAGTATCGAGGAGCTGCAGATTATAGCGGCAAGAAAGCCAACCCAAGACGAGACGTCGCGCGAGCCAGCTTCTTTCGACATCGACGACGACATGACTTAACGGCGATTCCTTCGGTTTCTCTTTCACTTTTTATTGCTTATACGAAATGCCGCGGTGTACAGGAGAATTCGCGCGCGCGCGCGCCTCCGCGAGGCAGATACAGGGCTAACGTTGAGGGCTAAAGAGAAAGGCTCGTCAAATTAAAAGAACGACAATTTGTTCGTTAAAAAAGTCAGCTCCCTTCTCTCGATCCTTGGCCAAATGAAAACGAACGAGGGATAGACGCTTGGCTTTCTCTTTTTTCGAAAAATAAAGGAGAGCGTTAATGGCAGCCCCTCGCAGCGCTCGCGGGAGACAAGAAACGACTAACGAACTTAGGCGGGCCCGATGATTTTAGCGAGCGGAGACGGCCCTCTGAAAGAAAAATAATTTTCTAAAAGTCGATTTGCGGAGAGACGAAGGAGCCCCGCGCGCGCTCGCCTTTGAATACGCCCCTGTGACGAATTTCCAGCGCGGATGTGTCATTGTTTTCGGAGCCGCGGCTGAATCAAGAGCTCGGCTGGCCTCCCCTGAGTTTTTCCGTATAATTGTGCGTCGCCGAGGAGAGCGACGGCGAGTTTTCTTTTTTGAAAAAATCATTGCAGTTTGCTGTGATCGGTCGTTAGACGAAGCGCAGGCGCCGCTGATTGATTATCGCGAGATTTGTTCAATAGAAAAACAAAAGCGAAGGAGCTTGGTGTCGCTGGATCATCGTTAACGCTCGAAATTCGGCGATGATCGAGTCGAAGCAGCACTCTCGGAACACTAAACAAATCACACACCGCAAACTCATCCAAAGCACGCTCATTCTGCCGAAATAAAAGAGGAAAAAAACTGGCCCGCACACATGGCTAATCGAAGCTCGAGTACGTCGGCTTGGCGTGACGTCCCGCGCAGAAGGAGAGCCGCTCGGAGCGCGCGAGCTCGAACAAAAGGGATGTCGAAGGAAAAAGCAGAGCCGAGGTCGTAAGTTTCTAGCCTGCGGGTGCCTCGCGTTGTATTGATAACTCGGAAAATCGCGCATTACATCACACTCTCCCGCATTCTTTTCTCGCACGCACTCGCACAATTATTCACTCTCGCGCACTAGTGTCCTGTCTCTCACAAAGTCCGTGTACATAACGGCTCGGCCTCGGGGATCAGAGGCGAACCGCCCTCACAGTGAGAGTATATTTATAGCGTCAGCGCAGCGCAGTTTTTAGTATCAGTAGGTAGTTGTGCACGTATCACGATGCTCGCGCAGCCAGCACGCGCTCCTTGGCCAGCGGGGCAGCTCAGTCGCAGGGCTCGGGCGTCCAGGGCCACTCCTGGTAGGTGCCCGGCGACGCCTGAGGATGCTGCTGTTGCTGCTGCTGCTGGTGGTGGTGCTGGTGGGGGTGATGCGGATGATGGGGATGCTGCGGGTGCTGGCCCATCATGGGCTGCATGAGCGACTGCATCTGGTGATGGGGGCTGCTGCTGCTGCTGCTGATGCTGGTAGTGTGGATGACCCGGTGGCGGCGGCGAATAGGCCTCCCCTCCGACGGCCACGTCCACGAGGTCGACGGGCGGCTGCGGCTGCTGCTGCTGGTGGAGAGCAGCTGCCGCCGCGGCCACGGCGACCGGGACCTGGCTCGGCGTGGTGGGTTGGACCTTCTTCGGGCGGCCGACCGGGTTGCCCCCTCATTCGCGCGACCTTCGCGGCCTGCCGACTTTGCCCTTCCTCGTCGGCATGCCGCCGTTGCCCGTCGCCGCGGCGGCGGCCGCTGCCGCCACGGACGACGACTTCACCATCTTGTGGAAGTCCGTCTCGCAGACCGCGGCGCCAGATAGCAGGTAGTACCTGAAACAGAATAGGGGAGAGGTCGACTTTCAATCTTTCGTCACTGATATATGTGTATGCTATTGTGGGGCTTAATTAGGCTGACGTGGCCGTTTTTTTTATCTGTGCTCTAGTTTTATACGCTTAATTGGTGGAATGTATTTTTCGACTAGTCGATCGAGTCGATCTGCTTGATTATTTAACGAGCGTTTCGTTTTTTATGGTAATGAAACTTTGAATGTATATTTATTATTCCCGAGTCATTTGACTGTCGTTCGTACAGTCCATCAACTCACTTATGCATATGAGATGTAAAACACATAAAATTTCCGACAACCGTAATGCTACGAAATTGGTATGGAATTTAAATATACAAATTTATGTAGAAGAAAGAGATTTTAAGCAAGAGCCAGCAACGCCCCGACCGTAAGTGCGTAATTTGATACACAATTCGAGTAAAAACAGCGAAGAATAAAAAAGCGTTTTCCTTTGAAAGTATAATGAAGGCCTAAGTGCGAGGTTTTTTCAATTTAGATGAGAGATCGAGATCTTAAGCGGCCGGCGCTCTAACGTTAAATAAATGTACACTCAAGGTTTCTCATGGAGATCTCTCAACCGCACGCATACGTAAACATCCATTCGCTCTCTCTCTCTCTTTCTCCGTCTGGCTAATGACAGAGCGTCGGCCAGTTCTCTCCGGACATCTGTTTTCCTCGGGGAGAAGGAGAAAGAGAGAAAGAACGAGGGGTTGAACGTAGCCGATCGATCGTGTGTATCTACATTAGTCGGCGAGCGCCGCTGTGTATATGTATGTGTATATAAGTGTGACTCACCTGTCGCCTTGCGTGAGCTGCGTGCCGCACTTGGTGCAGGTAAAGCACTTGGTGTGAAAGACAGAGCCGCCCGCCCTCGTGACGAGTTCGGTCGCGGGTATCGTCTGGCCACAAGCTGCGCAGGCACCTGTGCTGCCGAACATCCTGAAACAGAGGCAGAAGCAGAAAGAGAACGATTATTATTCGTGCGAGGGCTAATGTTGCTTTAACGACATTCGCATATGCTTTTATATATGTACAGTGCTAAGGCCTGTAATTACGGATTGTCGGGAAATGTATAATGAGGGGGGGTGGTTGTTTGGGGACTCTGAGGCTCGCGTGCGCGGTCCTTGGCTCGCGCGAGGGTTCATTGAACGATTCGTGAAACTTTGTTGCTGAAGGGAAATTCAAATGTATATTAATAGCCGGTTGCTCGCGCTGCTATCTGATTTGCGGCTCGGAAATCGTAATTTCAATTTCCTCCTCGAGCAGCGGGACATTTACTTAAATTTATCCATTCTTAAAGAAATTAACTCGCGGGTATAATAATCAAATTCGCTGAATCGCATTCAAGCGTCAAGATATTAAAAAAAAAAAGCCGGTGACCTCGGTACACATAGAAAGAACAAGAATAATAGACTCAAGAAGGGCTGGTATATAAAAACGCTCGGCTGCGTCGGACCGCAGCGAAGAGGAGCCTCACGGTAGATAAATACGAAGTGTTTCCAATTAAATCTCGCGTCAGGCGCCGAGAGCGAGAGAGCTGCGCTTGCGCAGGCTCGCTCTAAGTAAATGAGCTTTAAACAGTCGCGGTATCTCGGCTCACGATTTCGCGTCTCCTCTTTTTCCCTCGCTAGCCTTTCTCCGGCTCTCTGTGCACGGCAGGGCCTATCTGCGTACGCTCACATACGTATATACCTACTCTCGAGCGGAGAGGGTATATACGGAGAGAGCCTCCCGGCCTCTAAACGAGCACATCGATATAATAAGGTGTTGTAAGTGCGCCTTTTAATTGGCAGCTCGCAGCCAGATAAATCCGCGCGAGCTAAGGAGAGCGAGCGAGCCCCTATCGAGATGCCGTGTGTGTGTATGTGTAGAGGAGGCGAGAGAGGTTCGCTTCTCTCCCTCTCTTCTCGCTCTCTCTCTCTCGAGCCAGTCGATGCGAAATAACGGGCCTAAGAAAATAATTACGCTTCTCTCCTTTTCGAGGCTGGCTCCTTCTCCTTAGCTCCTCCTTCGCTTAAAAAGCGCGCCACGGATCTCGTTCTATTGTTTCGGCGCTTTTGCAAAACACCTCCTCGCCGGCGCGACTCTCGTTACTCCTTTTTTTCCTCTCGCCGCCGCAGAGCTAAGCCGGCCGGAGCGTCGCCTGTGTACGTGTGTATGTGTATTTGCAGCTGAGAATCGGCGAAAAATCTTTGGCTGCTTAGCTGTGTGCGTGATGCCTCCGCAAAAGCAGTGGATTTGTGTGCCTGAGCGTGCTAATGGCTAAATTTACGTAACCTTTTTTGCCGGGGCCGAGGAGCTCGTTTAAGAAATTATATTCATGTAAAGCATTGTAACGATTTTTTACGAATAAATAATTTACGTCCTTCGTTTAAAAATATCTCTTTTTCTCTCTCGCGCGCTCGCGCGCAGGCTCGCCGCGCGTGCATGAGCCAATTAAAATCCCGGATTTCTTTTCTCGCTAAAGCAGCAAGAAAATCATTAATTTTAATGAGCAATCGATAGAATTCTTTGTTGCCGGCTCGCAGACAATCCGCTAATGAAAAAAGTCGTAATTTCAATCAATTTCATGTTCATTATAAATAGTAGCCAAGTTGATCCTATTGTTCCCAGCCTCCAGATGTGTTTACCCGATACGCAGCCGCACGTAGCCAGCAACTATTCGCAATAAATTAATTTGAGCATTCGTAAAACGGCATCGATTAAAAGTATTTCCAGAAAACAATTGATAAACAATCAAGCAAACCGACACAACCCAAAGATTGCGTGCACCCACCCAGCCAGGCATTTTTCCAATCGAAAACGAACGCCCAATTTGCAGGAGCTTCGAGCCTCTCGGCCATGTACACACACATGCACTCGGGTATCCGCGTCGATTTTTCGGCCAGCGAAGCCGCAAGATCTCGAGTGCGTGATTACGCGCAGCTGGGGGGGGGGAGGCAGCCCGTGCACCGGCGGCGGCATCGTATTTACAGCGGGCACACGCGCGCGCTCGCGGCCCGGCCGCGCTGCATATCCACGTTAATGGCAGTCAATGTTTGCCAAGTGGCAGCCGCTCTCTCTCTCTCTCTCTCTTGCTCTCGCTCTCTCTCGTATAAAGCTCGATGTTTATGCACCAATTAGCTGCGTATACGTACGCGCGGACGATGCCGCCGCCTGGCCTCCCCGATCGTTCTGCTACTCGATGTTTGCCTTCTCTCTCTGCGCGCGTGCTTCAACTTCCGACGAAGCTCGCGTATATATACGCGATTCGCCGTGCGTATATAGTTTGCCGAGTCCCTTTCGGGGCAGGCGCGCGGCCGCGTCATCTTGAGTAATCATCCTTCGGCCGTGCGATGTGCTAATTATTCGTTGAACGGGCCCGTTGACGAGGCGTAATTTTCGTTTGCGCCAGCTGACCGGAAACGAACTCGCGGCGAGGTGTGAGTCACGTCTCGTATTTTTGGCCGGCAGTGTGTTATAATTGAGCCGGCGCGCGGTTACTCATATTTTTCGGTGTTGTGAACGAGAAAACGGAGGGGCGGCCGGCTCCGCGGCGTTGATTTTTCGGACAACAATGTAAATAGCGCGGGTATTACGTTTTAATCGGCTGCCGTTTATCGGGGCTGGCTGACTCATCCTCGGGAATTTAGTAAACGAGAGCGTTTCGTTGCCTCGCGCGTCCAATTAGCGCGGGAAAATAAACACGGAAAGCTAAACATCGTTAAGATGGAATAAAATGCCGGTTAATTTATTAGCGGCGCAAGGAATAGCAAAATCCTTCATATACAGAGGTGATTCGCGGCCTCGCGAGAATGTCAATAGCAATCGCGCATTCTTAGAGTACAAGCGATTATTTTCCAGCATATTTCGAGTATTTTTGCAATCTTCCCGCTCTTCCCTATATTTATCCGTTTTTTCTCCTCCATCCACGGCGATTCTGGTAAAGGGCACACATGCACACACACAGGCACACACGGGCCTGGAAGAGGGAGAAAGAAGCGAGTATGCTGGCTAGCGTGATTTATCGGCAGCCGGGATCTCGCCTAATTGACAGATGTATCGAACAATCTCGGGGCCAATCGATGGAAAATGATAAGCAAACAGCGCCTATTTACCTCCTTTGGAGGTGCTCGCTCTCCCGGGGCTCGTTTGTAAGTCATTGTCTCGCACTTGGCGCGCTCCTCTCTCTCTCCCTCTCCGGGATAATGCGAAAGACCGAGCGAGGATCGCCAATCGATGAACCCCGGCGCGCGTTCTCTGCTCTCTCCCCCTCCTCCTACACTCGAACGTTAGCCGCCGCATGCGAAAAAGGGGAGCAAAAAAAAGGCCAGCGCGGGGGAGGCGAGAGAGAGAGAGCAGCGGGGGAAAAAAAAGCTCGCCTCATATATACAGCGACGGCTCGCGGATTGGATTCGAGCTTTCTCGTTATTAATTTAATTACCGCCTGACAGTTCTATAATTAAATTGCTAATTTATCTGTTGGCCATCTGAGCGCGTCGCTGCTTGGCCCCCGGAATGACGTTTCAATTCTTCCTCTTGCCCCTTTTTTCCGCGGCCCAAGCTCTAGCTGATTTTCAATCGAGCATCGACTAGCCGCGCCTGCTCGCCCTGCGTGATCACCCGTAATAACGCTTAATCGAGTTTTCCCTACGAGCGTTCCCGCGGTTGCAGCCAGCCCCCCTCCCCCTGTGGACGTCACAGCCACCGACGCCGCACTCGTTATTGTACCGGCCGGTGCGTGCGCGCGTTCCCGGCCCTCTCGAGTGCATTTGCGAAAAAGCGCTTTTTTTCGGAGGCAGGCCAAAGGCCGAAATTCGCTAATTAAATTTTAATTCTCGGGAGGGGAGAGGGAAAAAATCTCGCGGCTTGACTTTGTTAAAAAAAAGCGACGCGGCCCCGAAAAAGTTGGCCAGCTGCGGGCTTTATTTTCTTTGAAGTCAAACGTCCGTTTTCGCGCGCTGCATTTGAGGCATTAAACGCACAAGAGGCCGGGGCTAATTAATTTTTCGCCGATGCATAAAACGCGCGCGGGCGCAAAAGGGCGAGCTAAATAAAAGGCACCGAAACGCCGAACGAGTCGGCCAAGTCGATTTCTTTCCACCCCCTCGCTTTTTTCCTCGTTTTATTTCGCGCAGGACAAACAAGATGCTCCAAAGTAAAGTTGGCCAACTTACAAGATCGTTCGGGGCTGAATTGAAAATCTCGGGTGTACACTACTAGCCGGCGAGGAAAAAAGTTCCGGCAAAACGTTCGGGTTAATTAATAAGCCCAGCTCTCCCCCCTACCAGCCTAATTAACACGCGCGCGAGATATTGACAAGTGGAGTGGGCCGCGCGATTCCTTGGCACGGGCCGACATCGATGTCTCGTAACTTTACCGTCCCCCCCCCCTCTTTCCTTCTTCCACTCTGCCTTTCTCTCTTTTGGCCTGCCGAGAGCTCTCCCTCTGTGTGTATATAGCTCGGGCTCGCGTGCAATTACTAACTATCATCTGTTCTGCGAGGGAACGCGCGCTGCTCTGCGCATCGGCGAGACGTCGGCGTCTAATTAGTAATTACGAAGAAATCGAAAATAGAACAATTTCGCTCGCGGCGCTCTCGATGCAACCTCTCTGCCGTGCTGCTTTTAACCTCGGCTGCCTCCCCCCCTTGCATTTTTTTTTCTCCTTTTCCATTTCGACCCGACACTCTTTTTGCCGCGCTCGTTTTTCCCAGAGCCTTAAACGCCCGGCTTGGGAGCAATACAATCAGCGCTTCGTTTTCGAATCCGATTTCGCAGCTCGCGACTTTGAGCAATAAATTTTGCGGGGGATTCAGTGCGGTTTTCCGTAATTCTACCGTGACGCGTGCTCTAAGGTTTCAACTTTCTCCGATCGGCCGCGATAGAGAGGATTTTAATTTTATTACAATTATAGAATTCAGCCGGGAACTGCAGCAACACTCGCGGCATTTCCGTTACACGGTGTAATTGCCGGCTGTCGGCGCTCTTGCACAGGCGCGAAACTTTGTTAAGTAATTTTTGCCAAAACTTAGAAAGCGGCCGCCGGATCGCCAGATACGTCCCGAAAATAACGAGATGACTCGAGCATACAAGCTTCGACCAGCGCCGCTATCAGTTTCGCTCTAATGCCGGATCGGTCGTTAACAAGGAACTACTATTATTTCGCATCCGTATCGTTCTCTCTTCGCCCCCCGCCTCGGACGAGATGACCTTTCAGAGATAACGCGTGCGCCGCTACGGGCCACAACTGTATATACATACAGAGAGCTGGCTGGCTAGATAAACCTTTTCTCGCGCTCTTGAGACCTATACACGTGTATGCTGCTCTGTGTGTATAAACACTTTTCGCGCGTGCCCGAGATACATATCCTTATCCGCGCCTGGCCGTCCTTAGCCCGGCGTCGAATTGAAAAACTGCCGGTAGCGGTGTAGCGTAGGTACAGATAGCACCGAGCGGCGCTTTATATATAAATCCGTTAATTGCGAGTTCGACAGCTGGCCGCTCGGCGGCGTGTGAATATAACGGGGCCGTCGCAAATTGCGTGTACCTTGAAGTTTTTCGATAAACGGCGTAATTGGAGAGCGAGCTCTCAGAGTGAGAGAGAGTCGCGGCGAATTTAGCGCGCGGCTGAATGATTTAGGCGTCTTGCGACGAACGGGCAAGCGAGCCAAATAATTACGATAATTAAAGCCGCCCAATTTGCGCTCTCGGGACAATTAAAATGGCGAGGGCGGCGGTTTAACTAATTAGCCTCGGCTCGCGCGCTCGCTCGCTTCTATAGTGTGTGTGTATACGTGCACGCGCGCGAGCGCTTCTATATACAGCGGCCAGGCCAAGCGGCGCAGTTGCATTATACATGCTGTCGGAGAGCGAAGCTCCTAACAGACGAGTCTAACTTGCCCTGCGCGCAAAAGCCCGAGCTGTAACTTGCTGAGCTGTCCGTAGTAATATTGCCTCCCGTTCGGTTTTCTTATTTCGTTCTGTCTTGGGTAATTTCTCGATTAAAAATGCACGCTTGTAGAATCGAATTGAGATGTAAGGTAATGAAAAAAATGCGGTCGTTTATTCTCGATTGTGTGTGTAAGTGGCATTAAGTATACAGTCATAAAAAGAAAGGGGAAAAAAGGCAGTAAATTAGCTAAGCTGATCGTAACGATTGAATAATGCTTCGGAATTACATAAATCGTCGATTTATTAGGTAATTAATCCCAAGGCCCAGAGTATCAAATTACAATAGCTAGATTAGCTTATCAGTACACTTTTTTTTATTACGCCTTCACACCAAGCACATTAGCCAGCGCCTCTATTACATACACACACAGAGAGTCGAATCGAATCGGTATCCAATGGCGCGGCGGTTAATAACGGAGCGTGATTTAATCGTGAGTCATATCGTGATTGAAGGCAGAGTATATAGCGCTAGCGCGTGCGAGAGAGATGGGAGAGAGAGAGAGAGAGAGAGGAGGTCGAACATAATGAGGTGCCTTTACGATCTCGCTTTCCTATAATAGAACACGAACGATTCGGCGATTCCCGCGCATCGTCCGAATTCTCATAGGCCTCTTTCTCTTTCTCTCTGTCGGGTCGGCGGAGCGAGCGAGTCGAAGGCCAGGCCTAATAAAGCTAATCGATTTAAGAAGCCGTGTTTCCAATATCCATTTAATTCGGTCAATCAAAATTCCTATTAGCCCGCGAGTGTAATTTTGGAGAGAGAGAGAGAGAGAGAAGCGAACAAGCGCACGCTGTACACAGCGGATTTTCAAATTGTTTTTGCAGCTTTAATATTCCTTTCGTTCCGTAATTCCTTAATGTTATTTATTTCATTTCGTTATTAGCGGGGGAATTACCTTGTTAAGGCTAATGAGATGTTGAGTTTAATGAAGCTGAGAAATTAATTATTTTTCACGGTAATAGCCGGGATGAAAATAAAATTCTTTCAAAACTCGCTCTATCGGCCATTAAACTTTTCCATTCTGCAAAATGAAATTGAAATTCCGATGCGTTCGCCGCGATATATATTAACGTTTTATAAATAAAACGACAAACGCCCAGCAGGAAAATGTTTATTGCGAAATTCGCAAAAAATATGCGTAGATATATGCTGACCCATTTTGTAGAGCGATTCAACTTACATGTATAACATTTGCCAAGTCAATTTAGTTCTGCTTTCATAGTTTGAGTGACTTAATAGCCCGCCGGAGATACGTTCACGGTTTTGTTGCTCGCGGCCCGATATATTTTCGGCGAAAACGCCTTAGATTCTGGCAGCGCGTTAAACAAACTCGCGTCTGGCCCGCCGCGGGAAAATCAATTTACCAAAATTTAATTTGCCCCCGCCAAATGATCTAGAACTCTTGCGCAACGTTAATTTAAATTTTAAATCCAATCGGAGGTGTAATTGCCCGGGCCCCAAAAAATTTAATTAAAGAATAATAAGAAAAAGTAGCCGGGGCCCCCCCGACAAAAGCACATCGTCTTCGAACTGAAAAGGTAATGAGAAAAAAGTCGGGGAAGTAAATTAAAAGCGTTAGCTCATAAAGCTCGGGTAACGACAAAAGTAAATAATAAGCATTATTAATGGGCGTTCTGGGCTTAAGCTTGAGAGAGTGAGCTGGGCGCAAGGCCACGCGCTCGGAGAGAGCTAATTCGGTTCGTTCGCAGCGAGCCCAGTGTGCGCCGGGGCCTCCCCCGTTCCGATTGCTCTGATCTTCGACTCATTTTAATGTAATTAACGTTCTGATTGCATGCTTTGTTTCCCTGTCCGAGCCTCGCTCTCGGCCTGACCCTAGCCCCCCCCCCCCCTCCTTCAGCGTCGAAAGGCAGCTATCAAGGGCCGCCGGCCTGTGTGGGAGAGGCATCGATCAGCCGGGGCTGTATATTCACGCGCACACAGAAGCAATCTTACGTGCGGACGTGTATATAAGCCCCGGAGTCTTTGTGTGCGCGAGCGGCTGTTTGAACGCACAAGGGCGGGAGTCTGGATGTATATATACGCAGCGCGGCTCGTAAATGAGAATCGAGAAAGCGCAGACGCAGCCGAGGGAGTAGGGATGCACGTGTACTGCTCGGGTCCGGGCAAGGAAGCGGCTAATTTAAATGGATTAATTAAGGTTAATTGAAGCTTTTTTGCGCGCGCAGCGCGAGAGCTGATTCCGCCAAATCGAGTAATTATTGCGACCGCGGCGAAGGCGCTTGAGTTGCGAGATTCTTGAGCGCGACTCCCGTGAATTACCGCGCTCTGTGCGTTTGTATATGTATTTTTAAACCTAATGTGATTAAAGCGCGTGGTATAGTTCTTCTTTTAGCCGCGGCTGCGTTCCTCGAACGTTTGTATATGGCCACCGGGTGATTTCGCGAAAATTATCCTCGCATTAATTAGGCCTATGCTTAACGAAGAGGTGAAATCGTCCGTGTGTGCATGTAATGAAAGATACAGTCCGTAATGCGCGTGTATCTTTAACAGTTTTTTTTCCGCCGCTCGTCTTTGTTCTCTCGCTCGGGCAGTTGTTGCTCTTAATTCTGGGGGGGGGGGGGGGGGGGGGGGAAAAAAAAAAAAAAAAAAAAGGGGAAGGG
>JAPYZA010010237.1:0-10533 GCA_030522685.1 Eupelmus azureus | reverse complement strand
AAAATTGAAAAAAAAAAAAAAAAGTAAATTTTAATAAATAAATTTTTTTTTTAAATTTTTTTTTTTTTTTTTTTTTTTTTTTTTCATTTAAATTGATTTTGGTGTTTTGTAGAAATCATTGTGATATATATTGTAGTCTTAATGTCAAGTAATATAACAATTTATTGCGGTTGTAAACTCACGAAAAATAATGAAAATTGTGATGTAGATAATTTTACATTTTAAACCTTACTGTTTTATCGTCAATGCAAGCGCAGGGCGTAAGTATGTTACCGACGCTCACGCTAACTCCGGACGATAAAGAATAACACGCAGCGATGCAACAAGACTATACACGCAGACTTCCAGAATAAAATTGGAGCATTTTTTTTGCACACGGATTAGAAAAATTGCAGTACATTATCGCCCCGCTACTCGTTAATTAAAGAGCGTGCAGCAGTGAAAACTTAATAAATGTCAGGAATTATTTTCAAGAGAGATGAATAAATCAAATAATAATTACAAGTATTTAACTTTACTCAGTATTTATTATTTCAAACAATTATTTTTATCATTTATTAATTTATTACTAATTATGAATTTGCAATTGTTAATATTATTTTTTTTAATTTTCTTCCTTTTTTCTACAATTAGCTTATCCTCAAACCATGCTTCTAAATTTTCAATTTTCATGCTACGTACGTACTATTTAATAGGTATTATATTTGAACTGTTTCTTTGTACTTAATTTGTGAAATAATAAACTTTATCTATCTATCTATCTACAAAAGATCCCTGCAAATTTTGAAGTCAATCTGATGGATACATCCAGAAAAATCCTGCGGTAAATGATCTAAAATTATGAAAATAAAAAAGTTGAGAAAAATGCATTTAAAGTTTTAGATAAAAATACCTATGTGTAACAAAAAATATACTCACTCATAAATTTTACTATACATGACAATATAGTTTTTGAAAATAATATTAATTTTAAGATTTCCTGAAAGTTTCCAGTCTATAAAGTCAAAGTTGGGTATAGAAAAGCACGCTCCATGACCTGAAACATAATAAGTTAAATTTATTAATTTTTATTTGTTTCACTTTTTTATCACTATATTTTTGATTTAGTAATTTTTTTTTCATACGTTTAGTGTAACAAATTTTTACAATAACTATCACACTAAATGTACATCACAATAAAAAGTATATATATATATATATACACATACATAAGGATATAATAAATTTTTAACATGATATTAAAGAGGATTTATAGATATATAAACAACGAAATACAATAACATTAAAAATTCATAAAAAAAGTTGTTTTACTGTTTGGGCTATAACTTGAAACCAAAATTTTTTTCAAATAAAGGGCTTTCAGGAGTTTATTCCATAGGACTTTTTCTATCAAATAAGAAAATAACAAAAATCGATTTTTTTTTCAAAAATTTTCTTCCAACTCAGGCTGGCCCCCTTAATTAGGAAAAGCATTTTTTTTTAATTTTCATGTCCGATCAATCTGAAACCTATCTAGATCGATTCAGCGCGAAAAATTACCCTTATATAGCAATTTTGGTGTAAAAATTCGAAACTTCAATTTTCAGTACCCCCCCCCCCCCCGACACCATCAGGCAAAGGTGGTCCCGAAAATCAAAGGTCTGTGTACTCACTTCTAATGCAAAAAAAGAACTGGAAACTGCTATACAGTGCTATTTTTCCCGCTCTATGGATTGGCGCCAACCCCAGATCCGTAAGTTGATTAGGGAAAGAATTTTTTTTTAATTTTCATGTCCGACCGATCTGAAACCTATCTAGATCGATTCAGCCCGAAAAATTACCCTTATATAGCAATTTTGGTGTCGAAATTCGAAACTCCGATTTTACCCCTCAGAGAGTTTTTTTATAACCTTACCCTAACCAAAATTCAAAAATTCAAATTAATACGGCAGATAGAATAGTGACCCAGTGTATTAGTACGTCTGTCTACGTGTATAACGCGTGCACAACTTCTGCTGCTTTTGCTCTAGCGCAACGTTTTTCTGTCGCGGTTTCGTCCATATTAATGGATTTCTGCAAGACTGATTTGTTATGTCACACCATATTTATTTTTATATAATGTGTTTTTTTATTATAAATTTTTGATTTCAGCAAAATAATTTAAGCTTTTTTGTAATTAGAATATTTAAATATTTCAATCGGACAAAAGCTTTTTAAAGAGTGTAAAAATAGCTAAATTTTCCAAAACAAAAATTACTATTAGATTTCATTTTTTTAAACAAAAATATATTTTATACCACTCTAACCTCAAAATCATAACTTCAAGATGATTTTTCGGCTCTTCTGGTATAAAATACGGTTCGATACTTTTTTGCCTCGTGCGACTTTTCACCCTCGCTTCGCTCGGGCGAAAAACATCTCACGAGGCAAATAACCACCTTCCACACCCGTATCGAAATGTACTATTTTTTTATAGGTTATAACTTCCAAATTAAACCGTCAATGGTTTAATTAACTGTTACGCTACCTTATAAATGTAATAATATTCTATAGCAGTTTTATTTTATGCTTATGGATGATAATCGACAAAATTAAAAAGATCGACTTACAATTTCCGCAAAAGTTGATTTTCGCTTACGTTAGTTATAAATGAAATGGGTCAAGGTTATTCATACATATACTCGTACATCCACTGACTCATTCGCGAATGTACAAACATGTGAGCACGTGGTCACATTCAATCTTAACGTGTTAATAATACCATCCGCGATCTGCGATTTTACACTAACAATTTATTGTTTGCAAATGAATTATTTAAGTATAATTTATTGGAGCAAACATCGTATAAGTACGCTTTTTGTTAAGTCAAAGAGAGAATAAATGACTCAAAATTTTTGCAATTGCAACTGCTTTGTTCAAGTTGAAATAAGTAGTGTGTGTGTACACGTGGGCGCGAATATGCACAATGTAAAAGCTATTTTCAATTTATTCCTTGGAAGGGAAGTTGCAAATCTCTTGCAACGTCTTTAAAGAAAAGTTTGAATTAGCTAAAAACGTCCTTGTTGGTTGAAGATCGATTCGTTTCAACACAAATACATGTCTACATATTATTACGTGGCGCCACGAAGTTTATACTACTCCCCTGGTAACAAAATCTGACGCACTGCGATTGCAGCAGACTATGCGTGGTCTACTTCCGATTTCATGTGCAATTCTGCTTCACGCATCTGCTGCAATATCATGACGCAATTTTGACAGAATGCACAAGTGAAAAAAATGAGCTTATTGGTCATTAAAAATGGCCGCTTAGTTATTAAAATATTTTCATTCAAAATTTTGTCTTAACAAATTTTAAATCTTAAGGTGACTTCAGAGGTTTCGTTAGATTTTATTTTGTAGTTTACAAACTACGCTTTTAATTTACACAATTCTTTGGATATTTAAGTTTACCACCATTCTGCTGGCTTGAAAGATTGGTTGTAGATCGAAAAATTTTCAATTTTGCAAAATAAAAGCGTAGTTTATAAACTACGAAATAGAATCTATCCTAACCTCTGCAATCGCCTTAATATCTCTGCACCTTATAAATTTTATAACAAAAGAACTTGAAATTTGCAGTTTTCAAATTTAAAATCGGAGTGATAGTTCCCGAGATCGAGTGCGTACATTCACACTCTTACTATTACAAAGCTTCCTCTATGAGGAAGCAATATGCTAATCAGCTCTCGTACCGTAAGAGGGAAAATATATAAGTGTATAAATTCTTCCTTTTTTTCATTTTCACTCGGTATTACGTCACCTATCGATACCTTTATATAGCTGTTCGAGAGGGTTTTTTATTCGCTAAAGAATTAGTTTTCGCTTCTTTTCCCGTAAAAAAGAAAATATGATTTTTAGCGCAATGCTCACGAGCCAAGAGTGACCTTATAAAGGCCATTTTGTCGAGAAAACGACTGCCGAAATCTCGAAGTACCAGAAGAAAATCAAATCAGCAGCTAGTGCATTCAACATTCACAAGCAGATTCAGTTGCCACCAGTATGTTATTCGGGCACAAAGGCAACGCTGAATGCGGAAAACTTTAAAGGAACCTCCTTTTGCGCAGCACAGGCTTGCTCTGAGCGCGTGCCAGCAGTACAAAGCAATATGCCGCGGCGCGATCAAGACATTGGGACGCGAAACTGGATTTTTCTTACACGATCGATTAATACAAATATCTCAAGGAGTCTCCGTGTAATTCCCTTCGTTTATGAGCACAGAGCAAATGGGTGTTTGATAATCAAATTTAAAATTCTTCTATCATGTAAAATTTAGGACTGTATTCTTAAATGCTTGCAAGGAAAATCGGAATCTGAGTGCAAAATGAAACTAGTTATTAAATCGTTCCGAAATTCCACGATATAAAGGCACCGCAGGAGCGGAATAGATCACATTGCTACATTGAACACAATCGCACCCTTACCGATTTTTCGAAGGCGCATACAATGTCTTATCTTAGGAGAGCTTCTCTATGGGTAGGCTTTTCTAACAAAAAGGACGCATCGATATTTCTTTGTAAGAAGGAGAAATTACGCTACCTGAAGTGCCTTTCAGTAATTCAGATTTTCAGCCAGTAGGATAGTCTAGACAGCTGTCGATTTCAGCTTATCAACCTATTGTCTTTTTGGTAATCGTTCGCATATTGTAAATCGCTGTTATGCATTCGGGTACTAAATACTGTTGTATTTATGAACGCGACGATTACAAATTATTTAAATCTGCTTACTTGTTAAAATCTAGTGAACATGTGTAGTTATGTATTTTGACTAAAGTAAATAAACGTTATTTGAATTTTGCAAATTATTCTAAATACACTTTTTTGTGAAAATGCTAAAGAGACTGTAAGGACAGTACCTACAATTCCAATAAAAGCTGTCTAGGAATATGTCAGTACCATTATTTTATCTATCTGCTTGCTTGCCGCTGTTACAAGCATTGCACTCACCACCTTCCTATCGGCATTAGCTCAAATTACTACCACAACCGTGGTTTCACGACCAAATTAGCGATGGCGATATTTTCAATACTTAAATTAACTAAATTGAGATATTGCATGAAAATAAAATCAAAGTCATTAGATCTGTCAGATAGAATATTGAAAAATAGCCAACATGTATTTTTTCCTTTAGCAGTTTAATGTTACTTAGCGAAGACCTTGCTATTTAAAAGTACAAGTACCTCACTAGTACATTACTATATAGATATACTAAGCCGTTGTGTCGTTACGGGTACAGTAAAATTTAACTTGTTGCATCTTTGTTAACAAGTGTTAAATTGAGTAAAGAAAAAATACGTATCAATTATTTTTCGATATTCTATCTGACCGAGCTAATAGAATTTTCCATTCGACATCCTCATTTAACTATTATGCGCAACCCTAGATCCACCTAAGAAGTAACAGTAACAACTTCATCACGGATGGACCCGATATATCGGCTGTTCGGTTCTCTAAAGGCTAATCAAGTATGCGTTGCCGAGCGCTCACGAGTATTCGAGTTTACGGCTTCACACATACTAACAAGATAGTGGATGTCTGTGTCGTGCGCTGTGGGGAATCTTGGTAAGCGCAACAAGCATCCAACACAAACGCACACACTCATGTATATGAGGGTCCAGATAGGTTTCGGCGTGAAGCGGTGTCTTAGGCAGGTGTTACTTCTTTTTTTATGCTTCTCTCCGGATAATAGAGCCCGATTCTTCTCTATTGCAATTATTATTATTATTGTAAGTGTTTTTTAATGAGACTTGATTTTTTGTATAGTTTTTTCAATTTCTTAGTCTAAGTTATCAGCAAACATGCAGTAATACAGTTGATTGTTTATTAACTAAAAATCTGGTTAGTTAACATAATTTCTTTGTTTTTAAGTATTAGATACATTATTTATACTTCAAATAAGAAATATTAACTGTAGTTCAACATTAAAAACGCTGCTCTAATGTTGCAAGGTACCCAAAAGTTACTAAACTATATTATTAAGGTTCCTAATTTTTTCCTTCTCAAAATTGGGTCTTGAAAAAGAGAAGTATATCAAGAATGTTCAATTATACAGCTGAATTGCCGGGTGTGTTATTTATGAATTTTTATTTAATTGAAATAAAACTTGAAACGAGATTATTACTTATGCGTATAGAAGACGCGCAAGCAAAAAATTAGCTAATACAAAAAAATAGAAAGTTTCAAAGTACATTTATCCGTGCTCAGTTTAAAAAAAAAATCAATTCCGCTCAAAGATGCAATGCGCTAGCTCTTCTCACGCAGCGTGCTCCAAAGTGTGTATAAGTAGTAAAATAAACGGTAGCGTTCGCGGACCCAATATTGCCGCTTTTCCGCTTACGTCCACAATTCACTTATATATCCGTGCATCTACACACACACTCTCTCTCGCTCTCTCTTTTAATCCCATCTCCAATCGCCCGTTCGCGAATGCGGCATTCTCGTTCCCATTCGCTCTCCGCGCTCTGTCTCTCTCTTACTCCTTCCCCTTAATCCCGGCGCGCGGCCCGCAAATGAGTCACTCGCCGGCAATCATAGCCACGAGAAGAAAAGAACAAGACGCAGAGCAAGAAAGAGAGAGGGCGATCCTTTTTAAAAAAAAAAGTGTGCTACTGCGGCGGCGCATCGCCGATCGCCCGCGTTTCCCCCACCTTTATCAACCTCCGAGGCCGGCGCGCGGCTCATTTCGACTTCGACCGTCGTCGAGTACACATCTACACTCCGCTCTTTCAGCCACCCACGCCGCTACGTTTACTTACACACACACACCGCTCGTGACGTACTTTTGTTCAGTGCCAGTGTCATAGCGCGCGCGCGGCCCGCTCTCAGCGATGATAACCTGGCTGTGCGAGATTTTCGGCCGCGCTGTCGCCTACCTTGCCGGCGGAGTTGCCGGGGCCGAGCCTGCTATCGTCGCCGGCGAGGAAGACGTCGCTGACGCTATAACACCGCCAGCGTCCGCAGCCGAACCGATCGCCGGCAACGAGCGAGTGGACAGTGCGAACTGCCAGAGCCACCGGCAACTGGAGCAGGAGCTGGAGCAGACTCAACTGGCCCTCGTAAAAACACAGCATGACGTCGAGAGGCTCGAGAGTCGGCTGAACACACTGCTGGGGCGGACGAATACGCTGGACAGCGAGATGCTCGTCGTGCTACGGGTGCTTAGGATCAGCGACGAGGAGTCTGTTATCGTTGCCGTCGGGGAAGACTTCGCTGATGCTATAAGGTCTAGACCGTCAGTAGCCGACCGGACAGCCCGCAGCGAGCGAGGAGTAGATGGCAGGAGATGTCGGTGCTGTCAGCAACTTTCGCACGAGCTGAATGTGACTCGACTCGCCCTCGAAAATACACGACAGGACTTGGGTAGACAAGAGAGCCGCGTGTTCGCGCTGTTGGAACGAACAAATACGCTGGAGGACGAGATGGTCGTCGTGTTGAGGGTGCTCAGAATCAGCGACGGCTACGAGCGGACCGGAAGTGCTGCGAGCAATGTTAGCTACTCGCCGCGCTTGTATGTGTTGGAGGAGGAGTAGACGGTAAGCTTGCACGTAGATGTATAATTGATTAGTGAATATAAGGGATTGACCTATATTTTTTTACTTTTTGAGTACGATAAGTTATGCATTTCTTCATAGAAGATGGTTTGTCAACTGGGAGCACATCCTGGTTACCTGGACATCTTCTACAGGAAATGATGAATACTTTTTAAGTTTTTGAGTACGATGCGCTGTGTACTTCTTTGTAGAAGATGTTTCACTGACCGGGGGGTTACCCCGGGAACTGGATATCTTCTATAGTAGTTGATCAATATTTATTAATTTTTGGTCACTTTGGCACCTTGATCACCTGATCATCACTTCCTGTAAAAGACGTCCTCTAAAACGGCAGGATTTTATTTACGAGAAAGCACATTGTGTATCTTACTCAAATATTAAAAAATATTGGTTAATTTATGTAGAAGATGTCATTTTTAATTCTCATTCGCGAAACAGTTGCAATTTTTTATACATTTTGTATAAAAAAATATATAAAACCAAGTTATATACAAAATATATAAAATTGTATAAAATCACTTCTGGATACTGTCAGCATGAATCGTAACGGGTGAATTTAAATAATCGGGCAATTCAATAATCCACGTTGCAAAAGCGCGCGAGGAGCCGCACCGAAGAGCAGCATCGGAGAACGTTTCTCAAATTGCTTGGCTCTCTTGCGCTCGAGATCCGCGATCGGAGCCACATCCCCGCAAGGCCGCTCCTTAATTAACTGTGGTCGTCGCACGTTACATTGTCGAATCTAGCCAAAGCTTCAGAGTAGAATGCAAAGAATAGCTCTGCACATCTGCATCCTGAGTTGAGGCAGGCAATGGTCTGCGTGCTCTTATTCGAAATAAGTAATTTTGAGCTGTTAATATACCCTAAATTTCCTTCTATACATAAGTTTACTTAACTTTACATATGTTTCCACTCGCTGCTTCCCCCTCCCCCTCTCGCTGGGCTGCTCGATCGCTTTTTTGCGCCCGACTATTTGTAGTCAAGTTTGCAAATGTTTTAAATGTAATCCACAGCATTTCAACGTAAAATAGTAAAAAACTTATACTTTCCAAAGCTTTTTTTTAAAATCGAAATTGAACCTTCCATAAGGCATCTTTAGATCCGCCAAAAGATAAAGTTTAAAAAACTTTAAGCCAGAAATGTAAAAAAATTAATAATCCGGCAGCATCTAGTTTTGGTATACATAAAGTACATATAAATAACTACTATTTTCCGAAGGGTCTGTACTACAACTTAAAAAATGGTGGAAATATGAATTTTTCAAAAATTTTCCGTTTTTCCGGATTTTCTCCATTACCGACATCTCGCTTTGTTCGTACTTTTAATCCCTACAATTTACCTATTTACACTATCGAGATTGCTTCATTAATTTTATAAGCAAATAACGAAAATATAAAAAGTCGAAAATGTAACAAAATATCACTGGCTGCCTTTAGTATGATGGCACATTGATTTTCGGATATTTTTGTCTCTCTCTCTCTCTCTCCTTGTTCTCCTTGCTTCTCTAAGCTGCCTGTTGCTGTATCGATGTCAAAGTATATTTGAGTATTCGTCAGTATATGTAAGCTCACGCATTTACGCGGCGAAAGTGAGTGCTTTAACAGATTCACGTACAGATAACCTTATGCTCATTGTAAGAAAGCCGCTCGACTGACAGCGTATCTTCATCAGGTTGCGTTTTAGGCACAGGCGGCGCAGTTGAAGTACAGTCATCACCGCATCTCACGTTTCCTGCATGCAGCGCTAACCGTCGCAAAAAATATCCGAAGCTGCCGCACTTGCCCTGTCCCCTCCATACATCTGTATGTATGGAGGGGAGAGGGCAAGTGCGGCAGCTTCGGATATTTTTTGCGAAGATCCTGTGATAACAGTTAAAAATATTGAGCACATCACTTTTGTAATTAGCCTTGAGTTTTGGCTGTTATGTCATGAAAACGATAGCTGGCGCCGGTCTGTCTCGCGCTCTCTCGCGACTCGCACGCATACGCACTCACCGACGTATACAGCAATTGAATGCTTGGGCGCGTTCTCATATACATATATACAAATATGGATTGCTGATTAAAAATTAGAGTGATCGTGAATATGAACGGACGAAGTTCTTTATGGAAAAGGGCAAAATCTCATGATTTTTTAAATTGATTTTTTTCATTGAAAATTGATCAATACTCGATTATTTTTACCCTGGTAGAAGGTTAACTAGAATAAGCTAATTCCGAGATGTTCTAGCTGATTTCTCTTAACTTTTGGTTAACTTTCTACCAGGGTAGCTCTAATTTTTAATTGCAGGATTATTTACACTCACGCACCCACTGTACACTTAAGTGTATACGTATATGCACATACTTTATCGCCGATCATTATATAATTCAAGGGCGTACGTTTTGTAACGCGAGCAGAGGTTGGCACGCAACTTCCTTATCTTCTTACTTTGATTATCTATATTTACGAAAGAGAAAAACGGATTTTGGTAAACGGTCAGGCCCAATAATGCTTTTGTGCTTCGCCGCACTGCAACTCTCGCAATTGCTCTGCACCTAATACATATATACTCAATCGCAGTAGGCCTTGACGACTCCTCGCCCCTTTTTTTTTACCGTTCGATGCTTTTATCCGCGGAAAAAAAATTCCGCTCTGGAGAGCTCGGAGGTAAGTATTTTGGATTTTTTTCCGTGTCGGCTCAGGCTTCACTCCTCTCCGCGTGCGCTCGATCGCTCCTCCGTGCTTTTGTTTTTCATAAAGGTGACGAAGGAGATAACAATTTCTCTCTCTCTCTCGTGCGGTAATATAGGTTGCGCGCTCTCCTTTTTTCTAAAAATCTCAGTTGAGTATCTTCCGGTCTTTCCGGCAATGCTCGTCAATAACGTTTGGTATTGCGGCCTGATTTCTTCTCTATTTTCGCGCCTCTTGATTCTCTGCTCGTCCTCCCTGCACACTTTCTCTCTTCATCTCTCTACTCATTGCATGTC
>JAPYZA010010236.1:0-10325 GCA_030522685.1 Eupelmus azureus | reverse complement strand
TTTTTGCTATTAATAAACTAAAAATAATTTATAACAACAAAAAGAGCAGGAGCGATAGAGAAGGCAGTTCTCACTCCTGCGCCACCTACCGGAAAAAAATGAATTAAAAATTTATTTATTTAGATCTCTCAATATGGAACATGAATTTTATTTAAATATGACGTCTTAGATATTCAGCATAAAATCGTAAAAGGCATTTATATAAAATCCAAATTGTAATTTACGAGCGAGAACAATCCCGGGAAAGGTATTTCAACGGGGCATTGAGAATTCATTTCTGACATCTAAAAATGAAGTCCAGTATCCTTAGTTCCGTCAAATGGACCCTTCTTCTCGTGGTGCAAGTCATCTAATCTGAAATATGTGTTAGTTTTTCAAAAAATCATGTCTCTATAGAGACATAACATTCTAAGTATTTTTATTATAGAAATCAGAGAAGAATACGATAAAACTGAACAAAAGAAAATTTTTTTTAAGCTTTATATTGTTAAAATATATCGGTTCTTTCGAAAGTTATAACAAATCAAAGATAGCATTAAAAAGTTACTAGCCTAACCTCACTGTAGCATTGCAATAGCACCAGCAATTTCTTGCGCTCGTATAAGCTACCAATAAAGCACCACATAGCATCGGTGCAGCAGCAACAACAGAAGTCGTTCGCGCTTCCAGTAACAAAGTAGAGCAATGCATTGCAATATGTCAGCTGCAGCAACCTTGTGCTCTCGCGGCTCAGCAGACTAACACTTCCGCAACAAAATCGCGAAAATTTCGATTGAATCTAAAATATAAAAAAGTAATCACAAAGTATTATTTTTATTTTATGGTTAAGCAAATCCGAATAAGTTAGATACACAAATAAATGTTCTACGTTTTTACTTATCTGATGAAGTCGTTATTGGCTTCTTTCTCGTCCATTAAAATAATATTTTCCAGCAATGATGAAACTATTCTCGAAACAATATAATATTTATAAAACTGTTAAAATTTTGCGGTAGAAAATTTTCAAAATATCAATACTGGTTGTTATTTGAGATTGGTTGGTATTGAAAACAAATTAATCGATAGCTATTCATTGATAACCGCAACTAATGCAGAAACAATTTCAAGTCAAGTTAGTATTTGGAATTTTTTATCGCTAGTTTTATTATTGCTAAAAAATATTATATTAAAGGACGAGAGAGACGCTACTACAGAATTTATCAGATAAGTAAAAAGCTATACTTTGTGATGAACGATATTTTGTGACTAATTTTTAGTAGATTCAACTGAAGCTAATGAGCGAAGAACGAAAGAGGCTGCTGCTGCGTTATTGCCGAGGTTAGTCTGTTAAGCCCTGGGAGCATGAGGTTGCTGCTGAGATTATACGAGTTATCTCTGCTTTGGTGCTGTAAATGCGAGCGGTTTCTGTTGCTGCTGCACTAATGATATATAGTGATATTTTATTGCTATCCAAGGAGCGCAAGAAATTGCTGGCGATGCTGTGAGGCTACGGTGCTGCAAATTCGAAGAGATTCTATTGCTCCTGTGGCGAGGCTACAGAATTGATAGGCTACCTGCTAAGAGTGTACGAGAATGCTGCTACTGCTGAAATTCTACGAATTGCTCTCTTTCGTTGCTGCGAGCACAAGTAGTTTTAGCTTTTACTACTGCTGCTGCTACGAGGTTCTCTTGAGGTGACAAATTTTCGGTACCTAACGCGACTAGACTTTTGTTTGACACGGGTTCATATAATTTACACAAGAGACCTAAATTTTTTATTCGAGCATCACTGGCTGATTTAAATAAATAATAAAATGTATATTGTAATTTTTTAACAATATAAAGCTTAGAATAAATTTTCTCTCGTTCAGTTTTATCGCGTTCTTTCTGATTTCTATAATAAAAATACTTAGAATGTTGTTACCAACGAAAAAGACATAATTTTATTGAAAAATTAATACATATTTCAGATTACATGACTTGTACCACGAGAAGAAGGGTCCATTTGACGGAACTAAGGGTAGATAGATAGAGAGATAGATTTTTTATTTATTGCACAACTCAGTACAAACGTAATAAAGTATAACATCACAAAAAATCTGTACATCAAAGCTATCGTTCATATATATAAAATAATGTTATATTTTGTAAAATCGGATCCTGAGTTATAAATCTATCAGTCAAAGAATCGTTAAAAGTAATATAGTAAAACAAGATCGTATGTACATAATGATAAAACACAGTAAGTCTCCGCTCATAGAGACTGTTACTAATCCTAGGTGTAAATATAAAACTTAACCTAGGTGTAGAAATAAAAACTCTAAATAGGAAAAATTACTAAGTCAAAGTGTAAGAAGAATTAAAACTAAAGATAAAATTACTACAAAAATCAGTATTTGTGGTCAAATCATAGAAATATATTGCACATCTCCCGTGCCCCATCACAGTCGTTAACTCACACACGCTTCTGCCCCATGCACTCAGCCCACGCAGCCATTAAATACATTCATTCCCACCTAAGATACTAAAAATAAAAATAAATTAGGACGGGAACACAGACATAGGACATTGCGACATGCAGGGTACTAAATTAGGACGCGGACAAGAAATTTAAAATAAATAAATATGTTAGTGATGGATCGAAATAGTGCGAAAGTCGGATGGTGATGGCGGCGCCGAGCACTTATTTAAAGGTATAATGTGCGCTCTCTTTAGTTGCATTAGTCCGTGGTCCGGAGATGGTGCCTTTTCACGAGTGTACATGAGCACGTGGTTTAAAAGAACTTGTTTTTTTGGACGAAACTATTTTAAAATCGGACGTATTGTCAGCCAACTTGATTGGTTTCAGGGTCTCCTTGTCAGCCGTCACCGGTGCACCAGCTTTATTATTAATGTTACAATGAGAATTATCTTTTGTATCAGCTAGTGTGTTATTGCGAGTTTGCTTATTTTTCAAGTGATTATTGTGTATAATTTTATTATTTTTAAGACTTTCTTTTTTAAGTTCAGTTATTTCATTATTAAGTCTAGTTATATTATTTTTATGTAAAGTGTTATCAGCAGTGAGCCATTGTATTTGACCATGTAAGGCAGCTAGTTGGCTGGTAAAAGATTTACAGTGATCAAAAATTTGTGAAATTGAATTAGCTAGTGTTTGCATATTCTCCAGCATTTTAGGTATTGAATTTAATTCTTTGTGAACTAAGTCAATTTTTTCTACAGCTACAGCTACCTTATTAGACCCACTGCTGAAATGCTCATATGCACCGGTAACGGCCTCTAAATCCAAGTATTGCACTTCTGTACTATTAATGTCCTGCTTGCTCCCAATGATTGATATTGATGTAGACGTCGAGCGCTTGCCGGTTGCCGAGTTGAAGGGGCAAGGCTCAGACGTGTCTGCGATCTTTATGTCTCCACCTGGTATTGAACTCTCCCGGTCCGCCCCGCCCAGTGGAGTAGTGATTGGCGACCTCGCAACCAGTGTGGTGCTGTCAGTAGGCTGGTTGCCGGTAGAAGGAGTGACGTTTCTAAGGCTTCGAGTAGACTGAATGGGAGTTGACGCTGACGTCACTCGACTCATGTGTATAGCTGAACTCTCGTTAGTAATTAGTGAGCGGCTTGGATGTGTGCGCCACGCGCGAGCTGTTTCCACCGCCTTTCGACACCTCTTTACCCATTTTGCAATCCTGGCATCGCTACTTTCTGCTCGCTCGGATTTCCGCTGCAGTCATTCCTTTTAAAATGCAGTGGCGGTAGAAACAGTTTTTACAGACTGTACATCGTAATAATGAAGTACGAGTGCGTGAAATTTCCTTGCATAGTGCGCAGGAAGTGAGTTTGTCGGCGCTGGTGTTGGCCATTGCGCCCTCTTGTGGCCAAAATTGAAAAATACAGCGTGGAGCGCGGGGAGAGGTGGTGCTACTGAGCACGTAACCTCAAACTGAGGTCCAGAAATAAGATGACTCACAGAAAAAATAAAAAATAAAAAAAAAGATGTTCCAACCTCAAGAAAATCCGTCCGTCCCAGCGAGCAGGCTCCTCGGCAACGTTTCAATGCTGCGCCCCAGCGTCCAGCAGCGAGGAGGCAGCCGTGCAGCGCCTTGCAGCTCTCAAACACGTGAACGGGTCACTTTCTAGGTTACAGTTTGAGAGTGCAGAAAAAAGCCCTCCTGACTCTTGAAATTTCTAATTAGAAGCAGAAATCTTTAGTTGAAGCTTACGAGCCAGTCTGGAGGGTCCATCAGCTGCAGATTAACACTCCGAGGAGTGAAAACAAGATTAATAAAATGATGAAAAGCGAGGAGCAGGCGAAAGGCGCTGCAGCCTGCTACTTACCGGAAGCGGAAGGGTACTGATGTTGCAGCTACCGATACAGATAAAATTAATAATTTAATTAAGATTCTGTATACCCTTGGTTGGGGTACTCGGTGGATTCTCCTTATCAGCGTTCGGGGACTTGTGTACTTCACCTACTATTAGTCAACAACTTTCTTCTGGACGTAGTTGGTTCATCACTTCTGTCGCCCGTTGCGCCGGCTGGTTGCAGCGGACTTTCCGTTGATTCTGTAGGCGGAGGTGCCGTTCTTCCGGACGTCCATGATTGGCCTGTACTGTTCTATTTCTGCAATATCGGTTCACCCTGCTTGCTGTGGCGTCTAGTAATTTGACTTATATTTCGTTTATCTACAGTATACATATGTCAAAATTTCATCCAGAAGCTTTCTAGTAGTTTTGTAGTAGTTTTTCTACAGTTAGACAGCTTAAATTTTGGTTGAGTAAATCACTAGCAGCATTTCAGTAATTTACCTACAGCTTCCACGAGTCAACCCTTCGAAAAATAATCACGTGACATTATAAAACAAAAGATCATGTTCTAAAATTAAATAACACATCGTTCTGATTAATTATAAATTATTTTTTAAAAATCACGTAAGGATCACCTGAGGATCACGTAAAACATCACGTCACGTCATAAATCACGTGATAAGTAATACAATTTCAAAAATGATTTATAAGTATTTAAAACAATGTTTTAACTAGGGAAAATTTAAGCCAGAAATTTGCCAATATTTTATCAATAGTGTTTTAGTAGTTTTATGGCTATAATTTATTCCAAAATGTGCGGCAGTAATTTGCTAATAAATGACTAGTAGTTCATTTTCAGTTTAATGTAAAATATATTTATCAATAGTTTTCTAATAGTTGACCAGTAGTTCACCTACTGTTTTACGGCTTAAGATTCGTCCCAGCAATAAGCCTGCAGTTCCCCAGTAGTTCACCTACTATTCTATGGCTTTTAATTCGTGTCAGTAGTTTGCCAGTAGTTCACCAGTAGTTCACCAACTGTTCAACAGCTTAAGTTAGGTGTCAGTAGTTTGTTAGTAGTTGTAAGATTACTGCTGGAAACTAAGTAGTTTTAGCAGTAGTTTACCAGTAGTTCGGACAGTAGTTCTACTAGTAGTTCAGCCATTAGTTTATTTCCGTAAGGGAATGCTAAATTTGTTTGTAAAATTATTTAAAATTTCGAAAACGTTGAAACGTCCAAGGTGATTTTGTAATCATGCTTGCTCATTTCTTCAGAGGAGGTACTCAATTTTGCAAATGATGCGTGTCCTCAATGACGCTGTTTTTAAAATGCAATGACCAACATAATTGAGAAATCTAAAACTCAAAGTTTATACATCATACGACATAACACACACAATATTTTCAAATGTCTATTCTCAATCAATTTTTGAAAATATTCAAAATTTGGACTTACAGGAGGTACCGATTAGATGTGGAATTAATTTCTTGACTTAAATCTCAACGAATTTATTTACTGTAAATAAATGGTTTTACCTTGTAGAATTAAAATAAATAGTTGTCAAAATAAAAGAAAATAAATCTATATATCAACAGTCTTTGTTATTAATTCGCTATTAAATACAGAAACAAATGCAAGATTTTCTACAATAGATGATGCACTTTTACTAAAATATTTCATGTAGTATTTCTACATGATGTTCTTTGACGTTTTCATATCCATATATGAATAAATTTATTACATGAAAATGTGTAATAAAAATTATGAATATAGTTTCCTTTCTAATTTAACTTTATCTTTTAACAATATAATCAAATTTAGTTTTCTAACTTAAAATGATTTTTATTTTCAGGAAGTTTGACTGGGGAAGATCTTTCTTTAGAAGAAGCAACTGTTGGAGATGAAGGATCTGCAAATTCAGCTACCGGAGAACATCATCCTCAATCCAGTCGTAATCACCATCATCCGCAACTCAATTCTCGAGAACAAACAAGCTCACAAACAACTTCTGCATCAGCTAATATTCAACAGGTTCAAGAAAATTCAAATAAATGTAATGCATTACAAAGCGGTGTTATTTTATACTCGACTCCTCATTCTTCATCAATTTCTTCAACTTCCACGACAAATGTTAATGTTTGTAGTATGCCAACATTAAGGTACAGTGCAGTTTTTACAACTTCATGCACTCAGTCATCTGCATTAAATAATCTTCACAATCAGCAGCACCAACATCATTCACCACACATTCAGTCTCAATCGAATCAAGAACTATGGGGATCTCTACCATCTCCAACTTTAACTTTAAATAGTCAACCATTTCTTCATTCGTCTTTACAATCAAATTCTTTTGGTGACAACGTAGAACTTTTACAAACTGATTCCAAACCTAGTGTACTTCCAAATTACCACGAAACGTCTACTGCAACAACTAATAATTGGCTTTCATCCCAAGATGATTCTTACGAAGCTAATATTTTATGCCATCATTCTATTCAACAAGAAACAGTGTTAAAGCAAGAACCAAATAATACTGCTTATTCTCAGCTTTCTCATCAAAGTACAGAACAGCACGTATCATCAAATAGTAATAGTGTACAACTTGCTGAATATAATCCAAGTACATCAAAAGGGCATGAAATTCTATCACAAGTATATCAACAAAGTACAATACCTTTAAGATTAGTACCAGTGAAACCACGAAAATATCCCAATCGACCAAGTAAAACGCCTGTTCACGAACGTCCTTATGCATGTCCAGTTGACGGTTGTGATCGCAGATTTTCAAGGAGCGATGAACTTACAAGACACATTCGCATTCATACGGGACAAAAGCCATTCCAGTGTAGGATTTGTATGCGTTCATTTTCAAGAAGTGATCATTTAACAACACACGTACGCACTCATACAGGTGAAAAACCATTTTGCTGTGATCAATGTGGACGTAAATTTGCAAGAAGTGATGAAAAAAAGAGGCACGCAAAAGTACATCTTAAACAACGGCTTAAACGCGAGACTAATCATTCAAATCACTCTAACTCTCGAAGTCAAATACAAGCTCATCCTACATCTACTTGTAATCAATAACAATAACTTTTTTAACTGTTAACAAAATAGTTGTATATACACACATACATACATACATACATACGTGTATATAAATATATATGTATATATATATATATATATACACATAACACGTGTGTATATATATACATATATATGTATATATATATATGAGGCAATCTTTTTAAAGTGTATCACCCCCCGTCCAAAATTGGTTTCACTTTTAAGAATCGTTCAAAAGCGGAAAAGTTAGATAAATTTATGTAGTTTCGAGTGCCGAGTGGCGTTTTTTGTGAGTCGCAATACCCGGTCCATTGGCCCATAAACACATTTATTAAGTTAATCAAAAATATCATAAAATTACCTAAGTGATGTCTTACGTGACAGCTGTAATACTGGACCGGATATTGCGATTCACAAAAAACGCCACTCGGCATTCGAAACTACATAAATTTATCTAACTTTTCCGCTTTTGAGCAATTCTTAAAAGTGAAACCAATTTTGGACAGGGGGAGGGGGGGGGGTGATACACTTTAAAAAGAATGCCTCATATATATATATACATATATATATTCTCAAAATTATCTACGAATGTATAAGAACTTTACGCTGTAAATATTGTATTACATACTCTATATAAATGTCAATATGATTAAAATTATCAAGTAACAATCATTATAATTATTCATTTACAAGAAACATTTAATAAAAACTGATTGTTTTTTTACTATGTAGTAATATATAATATATACCCAGATCCTTTAACAGCTCCTATCAGTACAAAATTGTAAAAAATAAGTTTTTTGACTCTCTGAATAAACAATAAATTATACATTACAGACGTTGAAGGAATTCTACCCCATACGAAAAAAGCCTGCGGGTCATCTGTAGGGATTATCTTATTTTTCTGCAGGACTTTCAAGATTCTGCAGATTGCATAAATAAATTGATAACGTTTGCTAGAAGGTTACCAAATGTTTTTTTATTACATTTTTGAAAATAAATATAATTAATAAATTGAATATAAATAAAGATAAAATACAAAATATTTTCGAGAGATATCTTGAAGCCAGGATCCTTGGCTCTTTGAACTCACTCCCTACTATATAAACTATTGTTTTCTTACATTGCCGTAATAAAAATTAGGTTATAATATAGTAGTACAAATGATCTCGAATATTTTAGCATAATTTTTATTACATCAGTGTAATAAAACAATAGCTCAGATGATAGCAAGTTAGCTTAAAAAATAAAAGATATGAGTCATTCCTTAGAATTTTTAATTTTTTTATTCATTTAATTTTTAGAGTTAATTCTATTATCAAAACTGTAATTAATAATACATTTGACAAGCCTTCAAACGTCATAATTTATTTATACAACCTGCAGAATCCTGTAGGAAAGTAAGAGAATCCCTGCGGACATTTCTACAAATCACCTGTGAATGGTCTGCAGATGACTTGCAAGTAGTCTGTAGATAATCCTGCAGATGATTTACAGGCATTTTTCAACGGGACACTTTAGCAAAAATTTCCTACTTGATACAAGATGTCTACAACAACAAATTCTAAAAAGAAACATGAAAAATTCGATCCAAAACCAATATAAGATTTACATGTGTTTCATAATAGTATTTTAAAGAACATATGTATGATGTACACAAATATTATGTAGAAACCACCTCGTATGCAACTGGATAATAACCAGGAGAGTGTCACACCGTCGGGTCTCAGATCATAATGAAACTTTAGGATATGTTTTAAGGTACTGAAAAATGAACGAAGCCGCAGCTATACGATCTAACGCTTCGGAAAATTGAAGTTACGGACGTTTATAGTCTTATTTTAAGGAAAACGTGAAAAAAGAGCTTCTCTTCGAAATATGACTAATTTAGCTAGAAATGCTCTAAATAAATTTCCAATAACTAAAATCAAAGTAGAGAAATTAAGCTTCAATTTGCCGTTTTCAGAACAAAGAGTGAATAATTAGAACGAAAGTTATGCTTGTTTAAAATCGAGCAATATAAGTGTACCGAAAATCATGTAAATTCCTACTTGCAGAATTTTATAGTTAATAGGTGTATTTTTGTCACTCAATTTTAAACAAGCATGACTTTGGTTCAAATTATTCACTCTTTATTCTAAAAACGGCAAATTGAAGCTTGATTCCTCTACTCTGATTTTAGTTATTGGAAATTTATTTAGGGCATTTACTAGACTAAATTAGTTATATTTCAAAGAGAAGCTCTTTTTTCACGTTTTCCTTGAAATAAGACTACAAACGTCCGTAACTTCAATTTTCCGAAGCGTTAGACTGTATAGCTGGGGTTTCGTTCATTTTTCGGTACCTTAAAACATATCCCAAAGTTTCATTAAGATCTGAGACCCGACGGTGTGACACTCTCCTGGTAAGTATAATATACATTTTCCAACCTGCCTATAAAAGTCACCTGAAAAATCATGTCAAAATGTCATCTGACTTTTTTCTAAGAAATATCATATCTTATACAGATAAATACACATACTATAAAAATGCTTTTAGTACATTTATATATATGTAAATTATATTTTAGTTTTTTAGTTTCTCTAAAAATTGTCGAAGCAATGAAACAACATCCAATATTATATATCTCTGAAATAAAGGAAAATGCTGTTAAATTACAAGAATTCAGATAAAAAGTTTGGAAAAAATATCAGATGAATTAGGTTTGGATTGTAAGTTGTATTTAAAAAGAATTTTATATAATTATTGATAAATTAAAATATATTCTCAGGAATGTTAAAAATTTGATGTAAAACTGATATAAAATGGATTAAAATGTGTTGTTCTTATTGTTTGTGTTAAAAACAAATTGAAGATAAAAAGCAAATAGTTTTTTATTTGAAAATTGAATTTATCGGACTTCTAGGAGCCACATGTTAAAGATTTCTCAGAGAAGACCGTTGACATTCGAACCTCTGCAAATGATAGG
>JAPYZA010010235.1:0-20695 GCA_030522685.1 Eupelmus azureus | reverse complement strand
CTCTTGCCGAGGGAAAAGACTCGCCGATAAAAACACGAAACACTAATTAACTTTTTACTATGAAAAAAAGGCGAGCGAATATCGGCAAGAGAGAGAGAGAGAGAGAGGGAGCTGACAAAAAGTGGCGAGCCGCGAGACGCGAGTAAAAAAATTAAAGCTACAAGCGCCGAGAAAGAGAGAGAGAGAGAGAGAGAGAGAGAGAGCAGTTCGTTGCATTTTCGTTCGGCCGACGCATAAGTCAAGGTCGCCGTTCCCAGAATCACTCGGATAATGTACCAGGTGTCCGTCCGCTTTTTTTCTCCACCTCCCTAGAGCGGCAGAGAGCCGGCCTTCGTTAATGATCCTAGTCATGCGGCATCGATAGGGCAGAGTAACGCCTAAAAATAATAAAACGCGTGCGCGAGCGGCAAAAAAGAGGTGAGCGCGCTCTCGGGCCGCCGCAGCTGCCAAAACCGCAAGTCGGAAAAGAGTTTGCTCTTGACTTTGGCCGAGCCTGAGCTGAAATAGAAGCGCGCTCGCGTAAGTCGCCGGCATCACGCGTGTCATCCGCTTTCCATGGAAATAGAGCTTTTCCCGAAAAGCTCGCGCGCGGCTGAGATACGCGCGAGACAAGGCTGATGTCGCCGCGGGGCCGACGATTGAACTTTTCCTGTTTTCTCTCGGCGACGATGCTCGGATCGGTTTGCTAATGATCGCTTTCGCGGTAGAGATAGGATGGATATAGAGTTGCGCGAAGTGGGTGAATTTTGGGGAATTTTTTATTTTTATTTTAATTATTGTATTTTTTTGGAAGGTTTGTGAAAATTAGGAGGAAACGGGGAACTAATGACGCTAAATCGTAATTACGTGCGACTTGTTCTGTAAGCGTGTGAAATCCGGATCCACTTTGCTATTGTGTGCTCTATCTCGGCTGTATTTTTGTACAGTTACAGGCTAAGAAGCCTTGTTATGGCCGAAAAGCAAGCGGACGAACAAAACTAAGTAAAGTGTATCATTTACGTAACCTTGAGCTCGAGCAAAAAATTTCGATATGTATTTTCCTCGGCATCGATGTGTTTGTGTAATTTTAAAAATGGATAAGATCAATCATAGTAAATATAGATTAGTGTAACACGACTGTGACTAAGGATCCGTGAAATGTAAAAAAAAGCTTATATTGGTTATTATGTTGCATAAGCATATTCAGTTTTACGAGTATGACGTACGATGACAGAAAAAACGAATAAATTTTTTGGCAGCTCCGATCGTTTATGTACTTCCTGGTCGAAAAGTTTTGACGAACATTAGGAAACTTATGAATAGTCGAGCGCTAGCTGGCATAGATATATTTACATATCTATCTATACGGCTTAGATATATCTAAAAAGCTACTTTGGTTTTGCTTATTTTAAGCCAAACTTGACAAATTTTCAGCATCTACCTGTAGTCTAAAATAAAATAAATTGTACACATTTTTTAGCGCTAAAAATTTGTAAATTATAATATCATATTACAGGCTCGCATGCCAAAACTGTTTTTATAAATAAATCATGAAAAAAAAAAAAATTATTAACGCAAATAAGGTATTCGTCATTCTTACTTTACCTTCCCACCACGAAAAACGAAAATCAAAGACACAATAACGACTTTTAAAAACTCGCCAAGCTCAATTCTAAAATTCACCGGCAAAAAGCCGCAGTTAGACACAGCATCCCCGCAAATATTTTACCAAACACCGCCTGCTTTTTTCCTAACGCCCTTGCCGAATCGCATTAATCAAGCCACGCAATAATTCCAGCCTCGCGCGGACACCGAAATTATAACACCATAAATCTCGGATCCAGCTCGAGCCATTAAAATTTTAAGAACTCGGCAACCTCCCGAAGATAAGAGCTTATTCAGCCGCTCCTGCGATCGAGTCCCCTCGATCGAAGCCAAAGAGCAACAAGAGCTCAGCCACAAAACGAGTCCCTCTCTCAGCGCTCTCGCATACACATATAGGCAAAAGGAAAAATCTCGCGCACTTTTCCCTATAGAGAGTAGCGCGCCGGCCATCTATCTCTCGCGATTCGTATCTCAGGGCTCGATTTGAATTTCTTATTCCTCCCCAAAGTTCTCTCTTTCTCCGGCGCGCGAGCGCGAGCGTGGAGGAGGAGGGCCGTTTCTCTCTCGTCGGGACTCGCCGAGCGACAAAATTGAAATACAAAACCAGCGCGCGCTTGGCCTTTGAGAAACCGGGGCCGTGTGTTTTGTGCGCGCGCGCGTGCAGCTACATCACGGCGCTCTCGAACGAATCGGAGGAACGAAGGGAAGAGAGAGAGAAGAGTGGCTTGGCTGCTGCTGCCGTGCGAAAGGGATCCGCACGATATTTCGCTAATCTCTCGGTTAAATCGTTTTTTGCGCGACGGCGCGCGCCCGCCAAGCCGTGGCATTACGCGCTCCAATGGGGGGATAGGAGGAAATTAGCGATTTTTAGGTGCTTGCCTCCAGGAAATTGGCGCGACGCGGCTGCGGAGAGCTGGCCAAGTTGCCTTTGCGGGCCTGCCTCGTAACGAGTAAATGACGCTTTGGGTTCTGATTATTTTTTCAATTGCTTCAAGTTTGCCGCTTATAAGGTGGGATTCGAGAACTTAACAATCTGCTGGATTTTGCGAATTATTAGAGTTTAGGCTTCTAGGTATATATGTTTCGGATTTTAGAAATTTATATAAAAACAATAATCAGTTTTGAAGCTAAATAATACTTCTGAGAACTTTGAAATTAGATTTATAAAAATTAACATATGAAAGTGTGTATTTCTTATCGCATATTGATTAACTAAAAATGTACCGAGTATTGGATTATAGAATTGGTATAAGCCAGCTTTTCATATATAATATTCAATTTGTTATTCTTTCAATCTCATGTAGACATGCTATAATGCTACACGATGTCAAATATACAATCTGATTCATCAAAGAGGATACTAACAGAATAAAATAAACATCAATTTTATAACTTTACTATTTACTCAAGAAATGATAAATTTTATCGTTTGATATCGAAATGAAATAAATGCATCTATATCGCTCGAAAAGACCTTGCCGTGAATAGCTATCTTTATACAATGTTTTTATGTAAACAAGATATAAAAAACAGATATAATAAAAAACTAAAGTCCCTCGGTAAAGTGTAATTTTTAGTAATCATCCAATTGGTACAATCAATATTTAATTTTTACAACTTATTTAACGTTTTCTCAACTACTATAAAATATCTCAACAATTTCAATAAACGCTTTAGCGTAAATTGGCTCAATTATCCTCGCTAAACACTCTCGAGCAGCGATACGCCACAATTAACGCCGCTGCGAACGTCGACTTAAACCTCCTTTTAACAATCCTCTCTCGATCAGCCACTCGCACGCGCGCGAGCCTCCAACTTTTTTCGCGCTCACACACACACGGAGACACGCACATATAGAAACGACGCTGCAGCCTCCCCCTCGGAAAAAAAGTCGGCTCTCCCGCGCGCGAGCGAGCTGGCGAGGGGGCCATTCGATACGTATATATAAACGCGATTCCGAGAATTATTGGGATCTCCCTCTTCCTAATCGCGTTCGCCATCGGCCGGACTCGAATACCTGTACACACTTATCGCTTACATTCGTTCGCTTGTAAGCGCCCGAGCACGCGACTTTTTTGCCCGGCGAGCGTATTTTTCGCCGACTTATGGCCCGAGCGCAATGAGTAAATTGATTCGAGCCTGCGGCCCCGCCGAACAGCGCGCGCTCATACAAATTTCTTATCAATCGTATCTAATGATGCGAGGAGAGCGAGGAGGGATGGGAGAGGAGCAGGGGGAGCGCTGGCCAAGGGAGTTAAGTGATTTTTGTGTGTTTGCGAGGAGGAGTTTTGTTTGGTCGTTGCTGAGAGCGCAGGCTGCATGCGTGGTTTAACATTTGCTTGACTTTGTTTATTGGACGGGGAATCACAGTCGGCGATAGCGTTTAATTGAGATATTGAAATCGAAACGATTTTGTGAATGAAGGAGTGGAAATTAAATGATTGGTTTTGTTTATTTTGTTGATTTTGTTTTTTAATATTAAAATTGGTCGTACTTCAATATTAATTTAAATTATATGTAGATTTTATAATATTAAATATCTTTAATTAAAGAAATGTTGAGAACATTTAAAGTTAGCAATACTATAAGATAAGAAGTCAGTTCTGTATAGTATAAGGTTAGAGCCTGACTTAACTATCTAACTATCAGCTTACTTTAAACTGCTCGGTTTAGCTTAGTTATGTATAAAAACATTTATTTTAAATTGAGTAATTTTTTTTATGTATGGATTTATTTGGTTTTGGCTACTTTAAATTATTTATTCAGATTCCATATTGACTTTGCGATTGGAAGGTTCATAATTCCATAGAGTGAATAGCCCCTCAAGGTTTATGACTTGTTGATTAAGTTTCCAATTCTGAATCAATCTTTAATTAAAATATATAAAAATGTCAAAAATAATATATGACGAAGAGAAAATAAAAAATAAAAGGCTTAATTACTTTAATTTTTTTCCTTTTTCAGGAAGCAAAGTGATGTCAAAATAAAATAAAAAATTAAAATTTCGCTTGTAACAGAAATTGCAGTTTCATTTTGAATTTTAAACGCGGACTTCAATAAAATGACTCATAATTTCGTGAGTCATACAGGCAGCAAACGATTAAAATCAATTTATTTTTTTATCTGATTTTTATCGAAAACCAGCCAGTTAACAGTAAAGCTGTAATTTCATATTTCCATCTCGATTTTTGATTTTCAATGTAATGAGAAATAAATAATTTCCAATTAACCAATAAATTAATATAAAAACCTTAAAAAAGCGTATTATATCATAAAGCTTGGAGAGCATTCCTTAAATCATCGTTCAAAACATGCAAACGCGTCGCGCTGCGATGAAAAGCCACATTAATTCCGGCAGCGCTTTGGCCAGCTCCCTCTTATATTTATCAATAATTTAGTGGCCCATAAAGAACTTACAAACTGACAAAAGTAAAGCAACAAGCGCAAGCGCTGGCGCTGCAAATGTAATTTCTTCATCGGTGCCTCGCGCTAATTGAAAAATATCCCACAGCAATGATTACGCAGGCGCTTATACAGATCGGTCTCATGAAATACGATTAAATTCAATTAAAGTCAATTCCCTCAGCGATCTCGGTGCGCGCAGCGAGAAAGCGAGCCCTTCGTTCACGCCTGTAACTATTTTGATTGGCCATCCGGCTATCTGTTTCTCATTTTTTTGCGTGGGCGACTCGAGAGAGCGCGCTTATAGTCGCATATATACGTATCCCAAGGTCTTATTGAAAGAATGAGATGCAATCGAGTCGCGAAAAAATTGCCGAGCGCCCGAAGGGGTCTCTTGAGATTGCCGGTTAACCGGATGCCGAACCTACACAGAGAAAGAGAGAGAGAGAGAGAGAGAAGGAGAGCCGAGGAGAATACTAAATACGCCCGGGCGCCCGTTGGTGTGTTTACATGAAAACACTCTGTAACGATGCCGCCGAGGTCGGCGTCGATGAGCGATCCGTGCGAGAATGAGAAAGGGGCAAAAAAACGGAGCCAGAAAGAGAGAGAGAAAGAGGAAGGAACGAGCGTGGTTCAAGGGGATTCGAGAACGGCTTTACGATTGACTTTAATGTGCGACGGGTAGAGCAGTCGCCGCCGCCGCCGACGCCGGACTCATTTTGCTTTCGTTTACCTTGTACGCTTGATTATGGTTAATTTTTACTTTTTTCTATTATAGGACTGTCGGGACTTTCTTTCTTTTTACGAGTGTTTTCAGGTTTCTTTTGCTTTTGGTATTATAGCGTGGGAGGGAAAATGCTTGAGCTGATGAGTCTGGTTTTATGAATTGGTAATTGATCGGAGTTACGGTTCGCTTAAAAATAATTTTTCTGATTAACGCGGTGAAATCAGCGCGGATTTTAATAATGGTGATGAAAACTTTTTGGACGAAGGCCAGGCTTGAGTCAACGTTAGATCGTTACATTTTCCTTATGTAATAAATTATTAATTAGTGTAAAGATCAAGTTTCATTTGCATAAAAAATTATATACAAAATAATGCAGTTTAAAAACTTTGATAATAAAAAAATATATAATGTCAAGAATAAACCTGACACAAATTGCGACACTCTGGAAAGAAATATAATTAAAGAAAATGACTTGAAAATCTCAGGTAACAAAAATACGAGGTTATTTTCATAGTAAAAAAAAAAAAAAAAAAAAAAAAAAAAAAAAAATAAAAAAAAAAAAAAAAAAAAAAAAAAAAAAAAAAAAAAAAAAAAAACGAGTGTGTGAACGATTCGAAGCACTCTCAAAGACCAGAGGAATAGAACAACTTTTTTTTTCATAGAGGAAAAAATGTTTCATTTAGATGCAAATTTAAGCCGATAACTTTTGAATATACAATCTATAAATAATACATGGCATTAATGGTTATTATATATCTTGACATAAAAAAGGTTGACTGAAATTGATTCTCACTTTGCCTTATCGGTCACGATTTTTTGCAATTAAGTCCTATGAATTGAGGATGACTGGTCGGAGTCTGACATGCCTAAAAGGCAGAAAAAAAGTTAATAAAACGGTTACAACTTAATACTTAGTTATTAAGCTTTTCTTCGTCTTTGTAGGAAACAATATTTGAATTAGCAAAAATCGTTCTCAAACTTGTTGAAAATAAATTTTATAACTTATTTGAAGGAAATAAAAATATTAAAATATAAAACACGTTTAATAAACACGTAAACATTATTTTTTCAAAAGAATTGTTTTATTGCTTTGATAGCTACATATATGAATGTGAAAATAAATAAATTATTGTTTCTATTATTATACTAATCTAAATTCGATCAACACGATTTCTACATACATATCAGCGGATAAATTATTGCAATCACTGTGAATCTACTCAAATCGAACCAAAAATCTAAAAACCTACAGAAGACATATATTCTACATACCGGCGTCCCACCAAGAATCTCGTTACCCAACTTTAACGTCAAATCCTCTTTTTACACATGAACATCATTCCGAGTTTTCAAATGGAATTACACAGTTCCGGCTCTCTCGCTCTATCTCTCCTTCTCTCCTCTCGGCATGTCAAAGCGAGGCCAAAGAACTGCAGCAGCGGCAGCGAGGCGGGCCTCTCTCTTAAAACCGATCAATGCCTTTACAACAGGGTCAACAGTCACTCGGCGTCGTGTAAACCGATAAGCCCGCGCTGCCAGGACTTATCTACGCCTAGCAAATATACACACATCGAGGGCCGATAATTATCAAACGCATTACATATACATACACATCCGCGCTCGCGCTTGTATGCAAACAGACCTCCATCGACGACCAGAGAGAAAGAGAGAGAATATAACAGCGCAGGAACTGGCTCTCTTATATTGTTTTTTCCCTTTTTTATTGGCCGTAATGCCTGAAAAGGCCGGGAGTCCTTTTATACACACGCGAAACTGGCCGCAGCGGCTCTGCGCTCGAGAGAGGGTTGAAAGGCGAGATGAAGAGGAGCGATAACGATTTCTGCAATTACGACTGACACTCTCCAGCACGCGGCGCGAGAGACATTTTTTTGCCACTTCGCTGCGCCCGGGATATACGTACGGCCGGGCGCTTCTATTTGCTTTGACTTTGTGAAATAATGAGGCCCGGGATGAATAATTCAGCGCGGAGAGAGAAAAAAAGGAACGATCGCGCGCCGGGATGCGGAGAGCTTTTTCCTCGGCGCGCGATTTTTGTTTCTCTCCTCTGCCGAAGCGATGTGCGCGCTTGTTGCTCTCGACAAAGCTTCGGATTTGGACAATAGGTGTATTATTATGTATTTACCGGCCGAACTTGGGCGAACGATCGTTTTTACGTGAAATTGTTTTCCTTGTTATTCTGTCTGGTTGCGTAATTTACCGAAAAAAAGAATGCGCGTGATATTAGGAAAATGTCTAGTCGACTTTTGACGTGTGCGTAAACGCGCGCGCCTTACGCGAGTGGGAATGCGCAGGCAGTGGCATTGATTAATGACCGGAAGACTTTTTTGGTGCTGCTGGCGATTTCCTTTTCTGTCGTTACTGTTTGCGTTTCTACGCCGGAAAAATGCTATGCCTCGAAACTACCGTATACGCGGTTCGGTTTTGTCGTCGTTTATAAGGCACGGAATGACCGTGCTAATCGAATGTTGATTTTAATGACGCACACGCTTTTACAGTCCGCGGTTTCTAATGAAATAATAATTAGTCAGTTTTTTTAGTCGCCGCCTCGTTTGGCTATTTAATCAAGCACTTTTACAAGCTTCAAATGGAACTAACCGTTTTTTGTAAGCACAGCTGTACAAAGTTTATAAATTCACATTTTAAAAAAACACATCGGTTATCGCAACGATCCCAAACTCCAGTCCGCCCAAACTTTCCGGAAAAGAGCCAACTCGCAGCACGACACATTCCCGTCAAGTGCGTCATTACCAAAAAAGAAGATCCTCGAATCCGCAGAGCCGTCTAATTAACTCTTACACTCCTATACACACGCAGCCGCGAAGCTTCGCAGAAAAAAAAGCTGCGGAGCACTGCCCGGATTAAACAAACTCCCCCCCGGCTGTTAACTCCAATTAATCGGCAACGCTGGCAGAAAAAAACGCGCGCCGCGACAAAAAGAGCTTGGCCCAGAGAAGAAGATAAAGCGCGCAACAAGTAGTCCAGCCAAGACACAAGAGCGACGAACGGGCTTGTGATTAGCAAACGAACGGGGCAGAAGGAGATGAAGCCGTAAGCAGGCCGATTTATTTACGATAGCGCAATAAAGTTTATGTCATTGGCTCGGCGAGTCTCGTCCGGTAGCGAGCGCGAGCGAAATGACATACAGTCGCGCGAGTCTGCGCTAACGGTAATAACAATATCGGCTGTGCGCGGCTAGGCGAAATAAATTTTCCGCCGCGAATGCGCCTCGTAATTCTTAGCTCCCGCCTTCGTCCGTTTACGATGCGTAAAAACTTGCCGTGTGTCTATGTGTGTCGTTGCACTGCTGTATGAGCTGTTCTTATTGTTCCGGGGCTTTAGATGCTGTATGCGCGATTTGTCAGTGCGAGCGCGCGCGCGGTTGGCGAGTGAGATTTAGAGTTCTAGGGACGAATGTTGAATTGATGTTTACGGATGATGGATTATTTTTAGGTATGATTGTTTGAGGATTCGTTTTTTTGTGCGTTTAATGGCCGTGAGCTAAAGTAGAGCTTAATTTTAATTGAAATGTCAGTGAGACGTTCTCGAGTGACTTACGCCGAAATGATTCATCTCATGATATTAATTGCTTTTCTCCAAAACGGTTTATTTGCCACATATTAATTTCATTTCATTTGACTTCTGATATATGAAGCATAAATTCGGTTTAGTGTGTTAATAATAGTTTCTTGTTTTAGTTTTCTAATCGATTGTCAGAATTAAAATTATTAAGACAAAATTATTACGTAAGAAATTACTCTTGAATAATAAATTGTTTTAAAGTATATTTCATATCCTGATCTGATCAGAAATTTTTAAGTAACACTGCTTACCATATTACATAAATTAATAGTTATATACACTCAACGTAATTCAGTATCCCATCCCAACTCATCGAATACTGCAACATTACAATACCAAATTATCGATTCTCGCTCTATTACCCAACCAATCTCATCCCGCACTTGTAAGACAGCCATAAACTCACTCCCCATTCAAACGCATCTCCAAGTACATCCTTCCAACTGCGGAGAGCGCCGAATCAAAGTATACTTCCAGCATTTCCAGAGGATCACGTGGCCGCCGTTAATACGCCGCGCGTAAAGTCGATGACGGATAATGCGGGCGAATTAGTCCCGGGCTTCGGTAATCTACTGAGACTAATTGCGCGAGGGACATTATTTTCTGGTTATACGAGCTGCACGCATCGAATGATCCGCCTTCCGCTCGTTACTCGCGCGCCCAAGCTCGCTTCTATATATACGTCCTCTCGGCAGCTTTCTGATGCTCGCCTGCGGCTCGAATTTGATTTTCGAAAATTTACGCGCCACTGCTTCTGCTGAGAGGGCTTCGGGTTTCGATCTCGGCTCGTATGGAGATTAGGCGGTTTCGGAAGCGAAAAAAAGAGAGCGAGTAACGGTGAATGCTGATGTCTTATTGTGTTGTGGAAAATATTCTATTAACGACTATATAATTGGCCTGTTTGGCAATCAATTTTTTTGGCCGGCTTAATTGGCGCAATTAGACGTTAATAGAGGTTCATTGTGATTTTTTTCCCTGCTTTTCGCTTAGATGAGAGGTAGTCCTGGATATCTGGTTAGTGGTCAGATGTTTGACGACACTAATGTGGATTGCGATTCGTCAGAGTGCTAGCCCAATACATCATACTTTTTTTTCGGAGATGTTTTTTGGCGAAAGTAGTATAGCGTAATAAATCTGTATAGGATTACATAAATGTAAAAAGAAACGTGTTGAATAGGCTAATTGATTTGTTCTATTGTAATGCGAAGAGATGACATATGTGCGGTTAGCAATGATATCACTTTTTAATGGAAGATGACTAAATCGTAAAAAATAATTAATCAATTTTTATAAATGACAAAAGTAAACAAAATCATGTCAAATATAATATTGCAAAATATAAATATTATTCGAGTGCAACAAAATTTATATTACAAAGAGCCTAATGAGAAAGATAAAAGTTTATCTTATCTTTCTAAAAAAAAACTGTTCAACAAGCGAAAAACCGATTAAAGAAATCTTAAGGATGATTCATAAGTTAATCAAGTTTTGTACAGCGCACGTAATCGTTGACCACTAGTTCCTATTAAATTATATTTCTAAAAACATCGAATTAAAAACTTCTTCATTTTCATTACGAATTAAGTACTTAATACTACACCACTTAAAAACTTTCGTCAACTAGCGATAAATGTTAAATCTCAATCCTGCCGTCTGCAGTTTTACATCTTTAATAAACACTACTCCACTATTCCCACTAAGCCAATTATCTAGTTTACTATTCCAAAGCCACCCCGGCGCATGCTATTCGCGGTCATTAATAATAATCTGTTGCGAAATTATACCCAAGCCGCAAGCTGCAGGCCGCAATCAATTTCACACCGATTTTCCATTGCGCAATGAAACTCCCGGCCCTCGTATTTATATTTACACCCGATGCTCGCTATAAATTGTCAATCGCGCCCCGTGAAGTCTTATTTAAAGCTCCTCTCTCACTCTTTCTCTCGGCAAAGAGCATTAAAAGCTTCTATACGGCTACAGCTGTCACTCGGCTTTGCCAAAGGCACGCGCGAATTTCACGCTTTTTATGTAGGCATATACACGTATAGACACACTCTCGAGGATATGATTAACGAAACGGTCTTAGCGAACGGCGCGGGCGCACCGATATTGTCCAGTGGACAATGGCTGTAAGCTAGATTGATGGGGTTGCCGAAGTGCAGCACCGCGAAACCGCACGCACGCGGTTTTACGCGCCCGCTTTTTCGATGATAACGCGCGCACCAAGAAAATGCGGTTTGCGAAAATTCGTCATTGTTCCGCGGACGGGGGAGGGGGTGGGGAGGTAGGCTTTCCTCGCGTTGGTTTTGCCGTTGCGAAATCAAAGCTCGCCCGATGGAATTAGGATTACGCGCTGCGTAATGACTAGAACACGGGATGGCGCAATACTTTGCAATGCGTCGAGCGGGGGATTATCGTTATTTTCTTATTTGTAAATTTGAGATTGGATTTTTACGAGTGGTGGTGGGTAATGTGGCTCATTTTCAATGCTACTACGTAGCTTCGAGGGTTTCCATTGTTCGGGCGATGCGCTATTTTAATATTTTTGCATACTGCGTTAATATTGATGCGCCAAGTGTTGTTATGAAAAATCGGTAGCTTGGTCATGTGTGTTTGTGTTGATGTAACTGAAAGTAAAGTTCGATTTTCTAGAGTAAGAGTGATTTGCCTTCAATTGTAAATAAATAAACAATGCGTTATTTTTTTCCTTTGCATGCGCATCACTTGTGGCTTAAAACCCGTATCGTGGATAAATCTATTAACTTTGCAATTTCTTAATAAATTTCTAGAAACAGTATCTTATAATAGCACAAAAGAATATCAGAAAAAGGAGAGCATTGCTCTGTCTATCAGATTAAAAAACGCGAAAAAATGGTGACTCAAACCCTGCCTCTGTCCACGATACACTCGGCTCAACCGGATTAAATGTAGGTCACCCTCGGTCTCATAACACCAAAACATATCCACCGCCGAGCAAGCTTGTATTCCTTTTAAACGGCTCGGCGGACTCCAATAACTTGATTACTCGGGCAAATAAACGCTCTTGCCGCCGCGCGAAATCGTCGTTTTTCAGCGCGCGCGCAGACGCGCACAGCTCATCGCTGTCCCTCGCACTTGATCAAGATACAGAGCGGCTATAAAGCCTGGCGTATATAGAGAAAGAGAGAGAGAGAGAGGGGAAAGGAGAAAGAAANAAGAAAAAAAAAAAAAGAAGAAGGACGCAAGGGCACATACTGGTTAGTTAGCGGCTCGGCTCGATGATGATGATGCAAGAGAGGCTTCATCCCGTTTCGGCGGGGCGCGATATTCGTGGAATTGCTCGTTTCCGATTATTGTCACATCCTCGCGTCTGGTATGAATGTAAGAGGCGAGTCTGGACACGTTCGGGCAGGCTGCTAACGCGAATTTGCAATCGCGCCGAGAGAAAAAGTCGAGTTTAAGCTCGTCGGCGGCTGTTTGCCGATATATATGAGCGCACTAGTACTACTGTCTGGGTATGTGTAAGGTGCTGTGGGGGAATCGAGAAACTTCGATCGGAATGGCGTCGATCGTTGCTTTCTGGGTTATAAGATTAGGGATTTTTGGTAGATTGATACGTACATTTTTTCATGTTTTTTTGAGGTGTAAATAAATAATGTGAATGTTTAATTTTTTGCGGATTTTACTTACATGTATTTTAGTTTTAATGTGGCTTAATGAAATCGATTTTTTTTTAAATTAAGTTCATTGTTTGAGGGCTGAGGGTTCCTCTTATTTTAGGTACCGGAAAGTTTTTATTTGATTTATCACACCGAGTCTAAGTGTATAGACCACTTTCTGACAATCGCTATCTAAGCTTTTCTGATAAGTTCACTTTAAACGAAATACAATATCAATAGCTTATTTATTTATTTACATCCAATTTGCTTTCTTCAATCTTGGTTTTATATTTAAATATATAAACGTTAATTTCACGAAACCACGAAAAATTTATTTACCTAATTATGTACTGGTTTCCATTAAAAGAAAAATCAATTAGCTAAGTATTACTCTATAAATTTTAAATAGTGCAAAATGCTCAACATAGTGGAATTCCCACTAACAATTAGTAAAAATTTCACACTTTATCGTGAATATTCACTAAATAATCGTGAATTTGTAATATTCGTTAGTGGGAATTCCACTATATGGAGCATTTTGCACTATTTAAAATTTACAGAGTAGATTTTATTATTTAATACTTATTTCCTTCGATTTTTGACGCACTTCTAAATATTAAAATGTCAATTTCTCAAAAACATGGAATTTGGATTTGCCACAAAGCTATTTTGACAAATTTGTTTAGTACCATATTTGGAATTTTAAGTCATTCCCGTAATTATATAAATGTTTTAGCAGCTGTCATTAGTGAAAATAATTTTTGGTAGATAAGTTTGACTTTCACGTTAATTATGAAAAAAACAAATTTAAGATAAAAAATAAAAGAATTCAATTTGTACATCATTTATATCACATGATTTCGTAAAAATTACTTTTTCTATCCTCAATACTTATGCTTTACTTTTTCTAAAATGTAATCTGGAAGGTAATTGAACATCTCATAAGTATTCACAGACCTTGAGAAATATTGTTTTCTTTTTCCCAATAATTGTACAATATCAGACATTTTCATCAAATTTCACAAAATTAGGCAATATTATGTAAAGCGATTTAAAACTTTGTAAGATTCGGAACTTTTGGCAACCGCTGAAAACATAATTTATTAGTGAAAAATGATTTATCATTTCTGCTGATTCTAGCCAACAAGGCAGAATTCAGCAAGATACGCAAATTTAGAAAATATTTATACAAAGTTTGTCAGGTATTATCAGGAAAAGCTTTTATTAAATTAACATCCAATTAATCACTACAAAAATACTTAGTAATCCAGAATCGTTGAGTTCCTCAACAATTACAACAGCACTCGATCAACTTATTGAATAGTCAGAAAACTTATCACATTGTAGAAATATAGCAAAACAATAAATCTATTTAAATAAACGTCCGTGCCCGAAGAAGCTCATCCTCGGCAATCAACGCAGCACACACACAGTATCATGCGATAAAATGCTTTTAGATTTCTCGGAAGAACAATCATTTATCGAGGAAAAGGCAGCTATTACAAAAAAAAAGGTTATCCATGACGGTTGTATAACATTTGTTTTATCGAATTGATTACAGTGCGCGAAGTTTGCTCTTCTATATTTACAAAATATTCAGACTCTCGCGCTCGTATACGCCAACATCTCGCTGGCAGCGCGTCGTTGGGAAACGCGCTCTCGCTATCTGCCGAGAAAACAGTCAAGTTCAAAAGACTATCGGCCGGAGGATTTACAATTCCCTCAGCGATGTTTGCGCGCGTACACGTACACGCTTTCGTGTATACAATAAGCCGCGTGTGTGTGCCGTTAAGAAAAGAAATATATCGCCGCGCATTTTCCAAATCTCTCCTCGACAAAACGCCGAGGCGCTCCCATAAACTCTACGAGCTAGGGCAACAAACTTCATGAAAAATCCATATTTCCATTCTTCGCCGTGGATATAGAGAGAAAAAAAATAAGAGCACGGGCCTGCATTATGCGCGTAGAATGCGAGAGAGAGAGCCGCGCTATAGTGTAAATCCTAAAAGGAAGGGGGGGAGTATAAAAGTCCGATTATGCTGTCAGGGCCGTATCAAAGGCCGGCACTCGCGCGCGATCGGAGAGCCGGGGATGAGAGAAAAATCCATTTCTAAAAAGAGCGAAAATTGCGTGAGCTTCGACAATAGGCCCGAGACGTCTCTATAAATACGCGCTTGATGTAGTCTCCGAGAAGCAGGAGAGAGCAATAGAGAGCTTTAAACTCTGCCGAGCGAGCGCACAATGTTGAGCAGGGTCAGGGCTAAAGAGACGTGGAAATTCCGTGATGTGCGCGCATTATGGCCTCTCTGGTTCTTTATATAAAAAAAAAAGGAGAGCGCTGCAGAAGAGAGAGAAAATCCTGCCTGATCCTAAACCTCTCTCTGTCTCTCGCGCAAGAGAATCTCAGTCAGCTGCTCTCTCACTGTGCTCATGCTAGGCTGTTTATTTTTTTTCTCTCTGCGTGTCTGGTTCTCTCTCTCGGCTCTCGCACACACAAACACGTATATACGCATACACACACGGGGCCGAGGGAAAGAGGAGAAGGCGAGCGAGCGAGAAAAAAATACAGCCATAGGCAGAGAGAGAGAGAGAGAGGACCGGGGGCGAGGTAAAAACTGGCTGCTCCCTCATTGTTGGGGCCCCCGCCGGCGGTGGCGGCGCGCGTCTAACATACCTGTAGCCCAATACCAGGGCCCATTGTGCAGCCGTGCATTGTAACGCGTATATATACACACAGAGAGAGTATATACGCACACAGCTCGTAAGTCGACGCCTCTCGTACTGATGCCTATGTATATGTCTGTATGTGTATGCTGTGTGTAAGAGACGTCCGGAGGGTCGGCCTTCGCGGAATTTTTCGAGCGGCAGGTATATCTCTCCGTGTGTCCCTGCTGCACTCGCGCGAGCGCATCTCTCGCACTGACCGCTCTCTATATACTCTTTCAGTGTGTGTGTACGAATGAGAGAGCTCCGCGATTCAATTGACAATGGGTATTCCGCATTGCTGGACACGCGATGTACACGGGGTTATACATGTGTATATATGGCGTTCGATTCGAAACTGCGGCCAAGGGAGAGAGCAACAGACGAGAGAGAGAGAGCGAGATTTAAAGAGGAGCCACGACAATGTAAAGTAGCTCGGAGAGATGCGTTCTCTTTATTTTTCCTTTTTTTTTTCTCCACCGGACACAGGCACATACACGCACGCCGTGTGTGTTCGTTTTTCGTCGAGAGCGAAGTATATAACGAGAGGGAGGCGGGCGCGCGCGGGAGCAGTCAAGAGAGTGTCTTTGCCGAGAGTTCAAGGCCTCCGAGTGTGCAAACAGTCTCGGGATTGTGTGCAAGCCGCGCGCAGCGGCCATCCTTGATGGCATGTTTAATTTGGCTTACCGAAAAATTAGTCGGGACTGCGCCGCCGCAGACGCGACTGCTTGACGCATAGGCCGCCACGGCGGACAGCTGCATTACGCGGCTAAATGGATGCTCGTTTTTTTTTTTTAGAGGGAGAGAATGAGGGAGAATGGGGGAGGAGGGAAAAAAGAAAATTAGTTTGGATCGCGCGCCGGGCGTGCCTTGGAATATGGAGATTTTTTTAATGATTCGGCAAACAGTTCTGGGGCCCTTTCGGTTTGCGGCCGCGGCTGCTTTTTTCACTTTCAGGTGGCGCAGTGGGAGTTACGTGGTTTTGGAACGTGGCGAAAAATTTTTTTCCGGGTTTATTACAGTATTTTGAGAAGGGTATGGTAAACGTAATTAATATATCTTGTAATTAAACTCGTTATATCAAATTTGGATGGATTGTTTCTCCGAAATCGCACGTTATTCAGTAATAATTTAGGAAATGCATTACTCGCAGTAATTAAATTTCCTGGAAACAAAATGAGAATTTCCAACATCAAAATTTGATCACTACTCAAATAAAACTCGCCAATAAAACAAAATCCTCGTATGCGTAAACATCTGGCCCAGACTAATTATTCCAAAAATGAAACGAACCTCGCGCTCGGTGTATAAATAATCAGCCATATCAACTCACCATCCATCCCACACAACGAGCACCACATACACCCACATACCCAGCTCCCAACAAAACCGTCTACGAATCTCAAAACTTTCCACGCACCGCGTCCCAAAATCCGACCTTCGTCCAGCCGCAACATGCATAATTCAGCGTTAATTCACGAGCGAATATCTCCTCGGGACAGCTCTACGACGACTCGGACGCGACGACAAATCGGCAGATGCGCGCAATGTTAAAAACATCCCCGGGCGAAAATTTATTCCCCAGCCGGCCTCTCTCTCTCTCTCTCAGCGCGTATTCAGAAGCCCGAGCCCGTCCGCAACTCCTACTATACACAAACTCGGGCGCATATATTCAAAGCGAGAGCGACGAGCGAGCCGGGGCCCGCTTCGAAATGTCAAATTCTCGCCGAGAGCTAGCCGGTAGTGCATTATGACTTTTTCGGGCAGAGCCGAGCGTTCGGGGGGCCGGTCCCTTTAAAAATTTAAAGGTCCGCCGCGCCCGGCTACCTCCGGGAGGGACTTTTAAACGGCCTGACTGGCAGCCCCTGCGCGCCTTGCTGAAGGAGAGGGAGAAAGGGGAGAGAGAGAGAGAAGAGAGTAAAGGTGTGTATAGAGAAAGAGAAAGAGAGAGAGTGAGTGGAGAGTGAAAGGCGGACGCGTCCTACGGGAGCTGCGCCCAGGAAATGGAAATGCCAGGATGTATATCGCTTCTCTTTCTAATCTGGACGACGAGCGTTCGAGAGCTTTCCTTTTCCAGGCTGTATATGCAGAGAGACGGTCTCTAGAGCTTTTTTCGCGACTGCGCGCTCTCCGCTCTCTCGACGAGCTCGCGTGACTTGGGAATTTTTCCTCCTTCTCTCGGTCTCGGCTCTTGTTTGAGGTTGGGCTTCGAGGAAAAGTGAAGTGCCGCGCTGCTGACGGGTGTGGTTTTTCTGTTCTTGGCTTTTGTGAGTGTGCCGTAATTTTTGTATGATTTACTGGCTAGCGCGCACGGCTGATGGCGCGTTGAGGTATTGTGATTATTTTTGCGTTATCGTAATGCTGCGATTAGGATTATTACGGCGGTCATGTATTTTGAATGGTTTGTGTTTGCACTGTGTTAAATGTTTTAATAATTATAAATTTACATCAAAGAACGAAAGTTCGGATGGACTTGAGTTCATTAAAACAGTCAAATATAAACTTGCAATTTGCGCAGTATGTAAAATTAACGATTTTTTGTATTAATAATGTAAAACGTTTTCGTGGAAAATGTGTATTTGCAATTTTAACGTATATTTCACATTTGTTTACGCCTGCATTTTACTTTTAAAATACCCGTAATATTTTCATTGAAATATTAATTTATAGCAAATACCTTCTGTTTTCAATTCGTCAACAAATAACGTATATTTTGAATAAAACACTTCGTTATCAGATATATTTTCATCAATTTTTTGTTACTATCTATGAAAAAGTTTATTTATTAAAAAGCTCGACTTTCGAACGCAAAAATGAATCCACAAAACATTCTCCAATAAATATACAAATCATTCATTCACATGAAATACCACGCCGTTTTCATTCCTACAAATAAAATAAAAAAAAAAATCGAGCTATTGCATATAGGCATTGCAGAACTGTAACAAGATACGCTCGCGCAGCCAGGACCCTCCGAGCCGCAACTTTTCTCATCGTAAAAAGACGTCAGGCCTTTACCCGTTTCGCTCAAACCGAACGCGCGCTCGCGCGATTAAGAGCGCAAAACAATGGGACAATGAAAATGTCGCTCTATTAAATTACAAACTACGCGCACAGCTGCGACCATAAGGGCCATATAAAATTCTAATGAAAACACCTCTCGCAGCGAGAGCAAAGCCGGCTGCTTGCGTCCAACTCGCTCCTTCCATTTTTCTTATTTTTCCGAAAAGGAAACCGTTGACGAATCTCTCCGTACGGCCGCCGAGTATGTAGCGTTAGCGGCTTGTGTTTACGGCAAATTTGCGAGGGAGCGCGCGAAGAGCGAGCGAGGCATTAGCAGGCCGCTTATACGCCCGTTTCCCGCATTATTTATACTTTTACTCGTACGACGGTCACGTTCGAACATACTACTTCCTGTGCGCGTACGCGCGCGCGTATCGGGAATGCAAATGTAAATAAAGCTACTGAGAAATCGTATAAAACGCCAGCGCACACCTTGAGACGCCTCCTTCTCTCGGACGAGCAGACTTTTTTTTTCAGTCAAGAGACTCTTCGCTGGCGTCTTGATTGTTTTTTTCTTCTTTTTTTTTTTTTGTTTTGTTTTTTGAGAGTGAGAGTTATGGTTTTTTGAGATGTTTCGAGAATGAGTGATTTTGGACTGTTTTGGAGATTTTTAGTGGTTGATGGAATGATTTTGGGGGGGGGGGGTTGTATTTTTAGCACTGAAGTTGCTGAAAATCGCCATCTATTGAGCTAATATTATTATAAATAAAATTACAATTTTTGAAAATTTAATTATAAAAATCTATTATATTTCTTAGAATTAGATTTTTCGGAATTATTGTTTGTATGTGTGAGTTTGCAATAATTTATCGCGTTTTCGAAGTCGAAAATGATATTTTATTTATTAATTCTTAGAAAGAAAAGATCAAATAGATGCCACCTGTGCAATTTATAAATATGCAACGAAATTGACCAATGCACCTACAAGATAAGCGGCGCATTTGCAATTCGCCGAATTTAGCTGTACTGTTTGTCAATTATTTCTCTTGCTGCTGAATACCAAAAGCGGATGCGTATAAGCCAATTAATTTGTATGTAAAAAAAGTCGTCGAACTCTGTAAACAGACCGTTGCGATCGTCTTTAAGATAATTATTTTATTTATATTTTTACATTTTAAATCAATTATGCCTGTCATATATTTTAACTATGTTTAAAAGAAATAAAGATAATCGATGCTCTTGAAAAAAACATTTTTTAATTAAAACCCACTATAAAATTACAAAGACGAACCTTGATGAAATAATAACATATATTTTCCAATTTAGAGTGTAAAATTAATAAGCGAATCATCAATCTAATTACAGACCCTACAATAAACAACAAATTACATTCCCGTCAATACAAACTTAATAAATAAACAGTCAATCGAAAGCAGATTATCACGTTCGCTCCTCGCGCAGGCAGATTTTCGATTTCCCCGATAACATCTCGATTCTCCCCGCGGAGCCCGCTCGATCTCTCTCGCTGGCGCGCATGCATCAAACAATAATTTTAAATCATTCCCAACTCTCCCTCTCTCTTGCTTCCAGTCCAGATCCGATTTCAAAGATACTGCCTCGCAGCGATTTCAGGTATATAGAGAGCAAGCCCTCGAAAATATATTTACCGGCGCGCACTGCCTATAAAAAATCCACAGCCAGAGAGCAGCGGCAGAAAGGGCTATAAGGTTTCTCCTCTCCCTCGTATCTCGAGCTCCGTATTATTTCGCTCGCGATTTTTGTAGACGCCAATAATTGATACCCTCCGCGAATTCCGAATATTCGCGCTCCTCCGTATATATAAATTGCAGGCCTCCGCCGTTCGCGCTCGCGCAACAATTAAAGAAGCCGTATATATACCCGGCGCATTCCGCGCGCGCTCCGGAAAATATATACGCCAGATATCGAAGCTTCCCCTCCCCGTTGAAATAGATTTTGAAAGTAGGGACGCGAGTGAGGGAAAAAAGGAGACGAGTAGACGTTGAAAAAATTCGGATGC